>PVIH01012206.1:0-64717 GCA_004025045.1 Sigmodon hispidus
GCAGATTCCCTCAGCAGCAGGAGCTGTGTGTGTGGCCAGGTGCAGAGTTCAGGTGCTCCTGCTCCAGAGTGCGCTGGGACGCTGCAGAGAGCACCGGTCCCGGTGGCGGAACCGGACGCAATGTGAGCTCAACTCTCCCTCCCAGGCCAGGATACAGGCTCTGAGGCCTGCCGAACCCTCCTCACCTCTGGTCAGGGTTCGAATCCGCCCCTCAGAGACCCCTGCAATTGGTTTGCTCAGTTCACTCAGTTCGGGGTTAGGGATCCTTGCAGATTCCCTCAGCAGCAGGAGCTGTGTGTGTGGCCAGGTGCAGAGTTCAGCTGCTCCTGCTCCAGAGTCAAATGGAACTATTTCAAGAATTTCTATTTGTAAATTAACGTTGTTAAAATACCAGTTCTAATTTTGCCTACCTATGTGTAGGGAAATTAAATCTTCTGCAATTCTGCCAAATAACCAGTTGATTCCTTGATTCTCCAGTTGTTGAAAACCAAATAAGTAGCATAGAAGATATCCTACCAGAAGCCTATGATATTGCTGTTTAGAAATATAGGAAAGATATTTGCTAGTCATAATGTCAGCTTCTGAAAAGCAGGACAGTAGGAAAAGGCTTAGAGAAAGTACAGATGGAGAAACATTTTTATTATTTTTTCTTTTATTTTGTGGTTATACTATAATTATATCATTTCTATCTTCCCTAAAAACCCTACTATATACATATACATATATTCATATACATAGTATGTTTTAAATACAGTGTGGTGAAAATTGAGCATAAAAGCATGTGACAGAGAAGAGAAGTGACTACTTCAGAGTTGGAGGAATGTGCATTAATTAAATTCTGGCTAATAAACACATAAGAATGAATGTTCCACTTCTAATCACAACTGTATGCAATTTTAACAGTTATCACTGGGATTATGCTTTTCACAAATTTACAAACAGGAAAGTGTAATGATTTTGTATCAACTTCTAAGTTTCTATATGTAATTAATCTAGTTTCTTAAAGCATCAAAAATATATCCTTTATTATAATTTGAGTTGTCTTCACCTACCATCACATCACCTTGTGTTTATCCTGAAATCATAAATTAGTTTTAATATAACCTGAAGCAAATGCATACAAAAGATAAATGTGAAGATTTTGGTTTTATGTGTGCTAAGAACTCTTAAATAGTCAATGTAGAGTTTAAGATATATCTATTCTGGATATAATGAATATTTATGTATTTAGTGTATTTCTTGAATACATTTGAATAAGCTCTGTAGAAAAACATTTCTTCTGTCTTTAAAAAGGAAAATTCTCAAAGTTGTGGTTGTAACAAGCTAAGTCCTCTGGAAAATGAAAGATTGAATAAGTAAACGAGCCATTTTCAAAAGACACTTCCAGATTTGACAGCTCACCAGTATTAGGCTTTCATTTAAACTGTTAACTGAGAAAAGCAATTAACATTTCACCTGTATAGGCAAACATGTTTATTTATTAGTAAGATTTGAAAAGCATTCTGTATTCTACAGAAGATTTATGCAAACAATAGAAAGCAATGTTTCTGGCCCAGATGTCACTATCAATTATCAGTCAACTTTTCATAAACTGAAGATGAACTTGGAGATTACTCCAGAAAAGAAGGGCTGAAAATATATTAAAGGTACATATGATTTTTTAAAGTCACTAAGTTTGGTGCATGAAAAGAAAAGAGAGCTAAACTTACATGAAATATGTGAAGTAAAGTACTTCCCACTTTGGAGATAAGTTAAAACAACTCAGGATGATCTGTGAGGGAGAAAGGTGAGAAAATAGGCAGGTAAACCAGGAGGCTGACAGTGTGTATTGTCAGGTGAATTGGAATGGCGTCTACTTACAGAAAAACAGTAAGATTCAGTGGGATGAAACCACCACCGGAATGCAAACATAGTAGACATGTAAAAGAAAGCTTCAGGCACCCATAGCAAGAACTCCTGAGTCAAGATCAGTAAGCCTAGGCTGGGAGACTACAAGCAGACAACTTCCTCTTGTGGTTCCAAGATACTGAGAAAAACACTTGAAGAAAATCTTAAAAGAAAGCTGATCCAGTCACAACTGAGAATACAAAGAAAAACACAACCACTCCTTAAAGTGAGCTATTCTGTTTTGAATAGGAAATATATTGGAAAAGATCATGAAACCATGTCTCTATTTTTCAGGAACCTTTTCTACATACATTTTTTGTTTTTGTTTTTGCTTCAAATTGATGATGTCTCTAAGTTTGATTTCTGTGTATTTGTTTTTACATACTGTGTATTTGTTTTTACATATGTGTGTTTATGTTTCCACATTGCTATATCTACATACCCATTATTATGTTTGCCACTAAGAAGAGCAGAGAATGATTCTGAGTCCCTCGAGTTGATATTATTTTATGTAGTTCTTGAGGGCACCAAATATTTTACCTAGCTTATTAAATGTACCTCATAAGAACTGCTATTATATTTAGTTCTCTAATTCTCTGCAAGGTTATACAACGGAATCATTTGAGAAGCTTTATCCTGATCCCTTGTCTCAATGCCCCCACACCTACACACACACACACACTCTCTCTCTCTCACACACACACACACAATTCTATGTTATTATTTTAGAGCAATGCCATAGTTTGGTTTTAAAACTCTGCACATAGTTTGAATGTGCAGTTAGAATTTTAAAAAAAATGCTGGTTTAGGTATGATTGGAAGAATGTAATGTAATATCTGTAAAGAACTATTAGAACATCAGATATGAGAGATTCATATGTCATTATAAGTGTCAAAAATTAGAAAGTGCAAGGAAAATGGTAATGATCTCAATGAGTCATATGCTCAGAGTGAGCATTCATCAACAGGATCAAGGATTTAATGATTTTATAGATCTCTCGCTTAAGATGGTGTTTCTTTTCATTCTTTCTTTTTCTGTTTATTAATTATTAATAAAATTCATATTTCATACTGTATACTCTTGTCCCTCCCTCCCCTTTTCCTGTTCCCCATCTTCTCCTTCATCTCAATCTCACCTCCCATCCACTTCTCAAAGGGTGTAAGACCTTTCATTAGTACTCAAAGCAGGCTAACATACCAAGTTGAGCCAGAACACATTGTTTCCTTCTGCATCAAGGCTGAACAAGCCACTCTACCATAGGGAGTGGGTTCTAAAAATGTAGTATAAACTAGTATCCATGATAATTCCTGGTCCTATAGCTAGAGTCCTGTTAACAGCTTAATCAATGCAACTCTGTCCCTCATTCAGAGAGCCTAGTTCACTCTCATGCAGGCTCACCAGGTATCAGTGCAGAGTCTGTGAGCTCCCATTAGCTCAGGCCAGCTGTCCCTGTGCTCCTGCACCCTCCCTCATCGCTCCTCTAGTCCCCCTTCCTTCTCTTCAGCTGAACTCCAGGAGTTTGGTCAAGTGCTTAACTGTGGGTGTATGCATCTGTTTGCATCAGTCAGTCATTGGATGTAGGTTCTATGATGACAATTAGGGTAGTCATCAATCTGACCACAAAGGAAGGCAAGTTCAGGCACCTTCTCTAGCACTGCTAGGAGTCTTAGCTAAAACTTCCTTGTGGGTTCCTGTGGATTTCTCTGGCACCAGTTATCTCCCTAAACCCATGATAGCTCACTCTGTCAAAATATTTCTTTCATTGCTCTTCTCTCCATCCCCACCTAACTTGGCCATCTTGGACCCTAATGTTCCTACCCTCATCCTCTCCCCTCTACACTAGCCTCCCAGTTTACCCAGGAGATCTTAACCATTTCCCATTCCTGGGGCAATCCATGGGTATTCCTCTTACAGTTCTCCTCTCTATCTATTTTTCTCTAGGTTTATGGAATCTAGCCTGTTCATCCTTTGCTATGTGTTTAATATCTGGTATCCACTAAAGAGGGAATACATACCATGTTTGTCTTTATGGATCTGGATTACCTCACTCAGGATGATTTTTTTCTAGTTCTATCCATTTGCCTACAAATTTCATTATGATATTGCATTTTGTTTTGTTTTGTTTTGTTTTTACCATTGAGTAATTCTCTGTTGTGTAAGTCTATTTTCAGCACAGACTTCTACAAGAATTTCAAAAAAGAGCTGATACCATTAATCCTCAAATTGTTGTATACAACAGAAACAGAAGGAACATTGCAAAACTCTTTTTATGAAGCTACATTCATCCTGATAATCAAACTACACAAATATGTGCCTAAGAAAGAATTACAGACCATCTCTCTCATGAACATTGATACAAAAATATTCAATAAAATATTGGCTAACTGAATTCAAGAACACATTAAAAAATTCACCCATCATGATCAAGTAAACTTCATCTCACAGATGCAGGGATGGTTCAACATACAAAAACTCTGTCAATGCTATCCACTATATAAAACAAACTGAAAGAAAAAAACAATATGATCATCTACTTGGTTGTTGAAAAGCCTCTGACAAAATCTAACACTCCTTCATGATAAAGGTCTTGGAGACACCAGGACTACAGGGAACATACATTAAACTAAATGGAGAGAAAGTCAAAGCAATTCCACTAAAATCAGGAGCAAGACAAGACTGTGTATTCTTCCCATATCTATTCAATATAGTCCTCGAAGTTCTAGCTAGAGCAATAAGACAACATAAGGAGATAAAGGAGATACAAATTGCAAAAGAAATCAAATATCCATTATTTGCAGATGACATGTTGGTATACAGCTGATAATCACCTTCAGTAACATTGATGTTTCTTAAAGAGTCCTCTTTCCACTATGACCAGTTAACTAAGGAAAAGAAACTATGAGTGTTTCATGTTAGTAAACTCTCTATTTTAGTTTAGAGAGAAAGAAATGGGACACCTATATAATACTTATCCCTTCACCTTTGAAATATGATCTAATGAGGCTGGTCTTATGAGTCTTCTTGAACTCTTATACTCATAGCTGCCAGCAGTTCATATAATTCACCACCAAAAACCTGAGAATATTTACATTGAGCATCATCTTAAAATACACACACACACACACACACACACACACACACACACGTACACGTACATAAAAAAGAACCCTTCTGGTTTGATTGTAGAAGGGTTGCTTAGCAGGAATTTATGGTGGCCATAGTGCATCCGTAGGGATTAGCTGTGACCTAGTGTGCTTTCTTCATCTGTTGTTGAGCCTAACTTGGCTTGAGGAGCTTTAGATTTTATCTTTTATGTTTCATGCATTTTAAAGAAAAGAAAAGTTTTATGACTGTATAAATTTTGGTTTTTTTTTCTATCCTGAATGTTTTTCTTTTTTTATATAAAGTTTGATATTGATCTTCAGAAAACAATAAAAAAATTCAGGGTCAACAACAATTTCTCTACAGGGCTATTCATTAAACATTTGAAGCCATACAGTCTATATCGCAACTATTTTGCCTTTCTGTTACAGCTTTTGACAATATTCCCATGAATTAGTTGTCTGTGTCCCTGTAAATTACTTACTAAAAGTAGGTTGTGGGCCACATTTGACAAATGGGCCATAGCTTGCCATCATGTACTGTAAATAGAGTAAGTTTGTTTTTAAGAGTATGATAAGTGAAAAGTACATAAATCATTTTTTATCAAAAAATTAATCATAAAATATAAAATATGGTCTCAATTATGCAGCACAATACAAAACAACATTAAAGATAAATTGTCAAGAAGCTACATATTCTGTTGTTCATTATGGTGCTTAATTTGGTATCTGTTGTTTTTTAAGTCTACTTTTTCAGTTTCACTGAAACACCTTTTTCAAAAGTCCATTTGCCATAGAGGCACAAGAAGCCATAGTTTGGAAATTTTCATTTATAATCCATGCTCTCTATTTCACTCTGTTTTCTTGGATCTAACTGCCTGTTTATGGTTACCAGAGATAAACTATTATTTACCTTATAACTTTTGGATCACCTTTTTGACTCCCTCTTATCTTTTCCTATAATATGGTGAAAATCATTAGGAAAAAAGAAGCTTACTGCATTATAGAGTCATGGGCTTGCATAAAAATATTATAACTACATTTCCTACTAAAAATTTCCCTGAAAACTAATTTTGGACCTCCATGAGCAGAGGCCCAGTGCCCACTTCACTCTGATTTTACTGTTGAAGCAGAAAGGACTGCAAGAGTTCTGAGCAGAATTGATTAGTGGAGCTCCTCTATATGATTACAATGTAATTGTTTTGTTCTGTGAGTAGAATTCATACAGCTGAAAGGGTGTCCCTCCTTGTTGGGAGGGATCCACCCTAGAGTGTGTAACAACAAAAAGTACATTTTTTCCTAGACTTTAAATATCTAGATGCAAATAATGACAGACAATTCTGGTTTATTTGGCATAAAAAAGATGCATCAATATTTCTTTTATTCTTTCTTTCAAAGGGCACAGATACAACAAATATACAGGGAACAAAGAGGGAGGAAGAGAGAAACATGGAGAGATATATAGAGAGGTATTTTAACAAGAAGAACCAGAAACACATAATTCAGCCATCCAATAGGCCTAGCAAGCTGTGGAAAACTCAGGTTAAGAGACAATTCAGAGGGGAATAAAAAGAAACATATCAAAAACTACACTTTCACTGACATGACAGGGTTTGAGAGGGTTAAAGCTAATGCCGAAGGTCAGAAGACATTCATTCACATCAGCAAAAGACAATAGATAAGAACAGCTAATTGACAACAAAATGTTTGTGTTATTTAATGCTTGCAAACCATGTAAATATCCTCCACACCATGTGCCAAATTTGGCTGCCACTCCAACGAGAAAGGATAGAAGATATAAAACTCAAAATTGATTTAGCAATTCAGGACAACTTCAGTTTTGTTTTTTTTTTAAATTACAATATTAATTTTTGACTTCTTACTCTAAAGTAAAAAGAAAACTAATTTCTAGATAAATTTGTTAAAGAAGATGTAATGATTTGGATGTTTGTGTTTATAATTGTACAGCTGTCCTGCTACCTGCACCGGGAGGTAGTAGAAAGATTAGCATTCACAGAAAGGGAACTGATCCATGTGTCACCGTGTTATGAGAATACCCCTAAGTAGTATATGCAGCCTATAATGGAATAAAAAGAAAAACCTCTTTTGAAAGGCACAGTGAGTCCTAGTTTTAAACTCTGTGGTATAGCTGTAGACTCCCCAGAGAAAAAGGCAGCTTATCTGCCCTGCAAAGAGCAGGTAGGATTTCTGAGACAGAGCTCAGAGCCTCTTCTAAGACAGGGCCCACAGCAAAAAAAATAATGAAAAATAAAAATAAAATACATCACCAAATACTATAAGCCCTCTGTATAGAAGCAAAGTCAAAAATATTCTTTTCATGTGGCAGGGCGGGGCTTCCAGGAGTGCTTTGGCCTTTCACCATGGTGATCAGAAAAAGAAGCTGCTGATGTAAAGGTCAGCCCATGCAGAGCTTGTTTCTACCCTGGTGAGGAGAGATTTCCCTGACTGAGGGAATCTTATTGGTTACTGATGAGTCACAGATGCCTAAGTCCATAGGCAGAAGCATGTGATTGGCTGTATCTCTGTTTCAACATTTCCAGTCACGCAGACCTATGATGAATGGTACACAAGGAGCAAATGCTATGATTTGGATCAATTAATATGATGAGAAGAGTTAGGAGAGATAACTCTCCCACAAACCTAAAGTAATAGCTGTTCCTGCTGTTTCAATTCCTCACTGCTATGTTAGGGGAAATTTTTATAAAGAAAATCATTGAGGAGATAAGAAACTTTCAAATGCTGCATAAATGTCAACTGCTCTATTATTTTTCTGCTTACATCAGAAAGGCAAGAGTTACAAGCAGGAGGACAAATACAGCAACAGTAGTGACGAAAAGCTCAAAGAGTACTCTGGCCAACAGAAAGGCAGAGAATAGGAAATAGAGCTTCTGGGACAAAGCTCCAATCTTAGCTTGATTTAACGCTTGTCTCAAAAACCTGCGAGAGACATAGACAAGATGGATTTCCTTTCTTTCTAATTGCAAGCCTGTTAATTTCCATAAGCCTTTGAAGCTAGAGATCTAGGACCACACACTGAAGTTTCTCATACACGCACTAAGTCCCAAATGCTTAATTACTATATCACAAGAAAGGTAATTAGCACAAAGATGGGGGTTTAATCTGCAATGCTCATTTTGTATTCATAGCAAGAATGCAATTAAATGCTATTATTTGAGTTCATAAGACGGAAAGACTGAAAATTTTGAATATTAGAAAACTTAAAGGTCTCAAGCAAGTGAAAAAGCTAATGGGTACCCTAGCATCTGTACTGATTGTGGCACATAAAAAAGTAGTTACCCCCAGAGTTAAGGGAGTCTACCACTCAGTTTTTCAGTATTGATCCTTTGATTAGGAGTTCTCTAGTAACCATGTATTAACCCCATTTGTGTAGTAGGCTGAGTGTGACCTAGAGCTATAAAAATAAGTACCTGGAGTTTAGCCTTGAAATGTTCACATTCTAGTAAGGAATAGGACCAGTGTGTGTGTGTGTGTGTGTGTGTGTGTGTGTGTGTGTGTGTGTCTACCCATGTGTCTCAGGGATCAAACGTTAGCTTAGTAGAAAATGTCCTAAACCTGCTGAGACAACTCACTGGCTCAGAGGGTAATATTTTTGTCAGCTTTGCGGATCTCATCACTACTATCTTAGTTTAATGTATATGGTCCAGTCAAAAAATCTTAACCCAGTGTCCCTCTGCAGTTATCATGATATTCCTAAACAGCTCTGTAAATTTGTTATCTTTATGACTCTTTAACTGTTTTTTCACTTCTACAAATCTAGACATTGCATAAAATATCAATCAAAGAGAGAGAGGTATAAATGATATAATAAAATATTTATACCCTTTTATAGACCATATAACATGCAAATGTAGTGTCTAATTATATCCATACCATGTAGGTATCTTTTTAGAAGACTTCAAACAGAAAGTCTTACACTGAATGATCATAAAAACTAGTTTCTAATTCAGAGAGATATTTTGTGTGAAATTTCTCTGTAGAATTTCTAAGGGGGAAAACCTGAAGGTCTCAACGAAGACATCAGAATCACTTTCTTTTCCATGAAATATATTAAAGGATCTATTTACTATGTAGAAGATAATTAACCCCATGGAAAAATTAGGGGCATAAGCCATTGAATCAAAATGAATTACTTCAGTGAAAATTAAAAAAGGTTAAAGGGCATCTGCCTGGGAATCCTTTTATAATTCATAATATCAGCAATTTCAGTTCCCTCTCAGGCAATCTTAGTAACCTCATAGGTGAAGTCTTGTAACCTCAAACCCTGGGATCACCCAAACCTGGCCACTTAGAGTCTAGGAAAATAATAACTTAAAAGTAGAAACAATTGAAAATTAACATAACATAAATTTGGAACCTCTTTGCTTTTTGACATTGTGTCCTACTCTGAGAATCAAAGTTCTATTCTTTTTATTGTCAAGAGCAAGAAAGTAGATATGCATAGTTACTAGAATAAAAATTATATTTTATTATGTCATCATACAAAGTTCACAGTCTAAATTTCTAACTACAGTTCTAAGCTTATCTCCCCAAGGCTCCTCAACTGTGCAATGTATTGTTGCTGAAGGTCAGGTCCGATTTCTACCAGAACTCTCTAATTCAAGGGTAAGGATCCTAGAGGAGACTCTCCAGAAACAAGGACAGATAACAGTAGCATCTCTCCAGATGTAAAGAGTAGAGTATTGCTCTTAGTCTGTGCTTATATATTGTCCAGTGAGAATCATGAGGTTCTAGAAATGTGTCTGGTTATCTTGAGTGAGTGATGTCACTAGGTTCAAGTGCAGCTTTCAGTACAGTGAGGATCCTGAACAACCTACTTTTGCATGAATAAAAGGTATTTTTTTACTATGTGCCTTATAACTGTGTACTGGTTTTAAAGAGTTGTGTGCTTGGTCATTTCATGTGGAAGGCCTTGCTTTGGCTTCCACTAGGTATTCTATCCAGAATGTAGAGTCCATTATTGACTCACTGCTTTTCACGTTTTGATCAGCTTTTATATAACAGACATGCCTCACTGCTGTAACTGCAGGTTGTCATACAGCCTTCCTTCCTTCCTTCCTTCCTTCCTTCCTTCCTTCCTTCCTTCCTTCCTCAGGCTCCACTAATTTTGTAAATGGACTGCACCTGAGTGTACCACACTTGCTTTATTTAATAATGTAACCTAAGCTACTTCCTGTGAAGTTTTGCCCATGGCCACCTGATTCTCTATTTTGCCTGATAGAAATTCAGATTTGGTAACCAGGCTATGAAACTAGAAACATGATAAAATACAAAACAGCATATAGGAGAACAAAATATTATGATAAAATGACTATAATTCAAAATATTTAAGAATGACCAAAAGTAAATTAAAAAAGTTTAGAGGGTAAATGGGCATGAAGGCACTTACCTGTAACTTGAGACTCTAATAAGCAGAGGCAGGAGAATGACAGGTTTAGGAGCATCACAGACTAACTAGCTAAACAGAGACTTTGGAACCTGCCTGGGTTTTCATAGTGAAATCCTAAGTAAATAAAATGAAGTTTTTGATTCAAAAGCTCTATTTTGAAAGAAATAGTAATATAGAAAAAGAGGCAAATTAGCACTGGGGATATGCATAATGAGCAATAAATAATTTCTGATGTATAAAATTTCTAACTTGATGAGTATATGTTATTATTATAAGTACAGTTCAAGAAGGAAGATAACAACAAACTAAGAAACTTTATTATTTCTACTAAAAGCTTATTGCTATTCTACCCAAAAGATTAATGTGTTGTGACAGTCATGTACACATTCACATGGCATTAGACAAATGACTTGAGAGTGATTACAGGGTTGAAAACCAAAACGGATGGACAGAAATCACTGTCAGATGATGCAAGCTGAAAATTTGGATGTTGAAAACACCATCATTTGTTGGCAAGATGATAGTGTCATATATCACTTTGCAAATTTAGACAGGCCTATGTGCTTGGATTTTGATAAGAGCAACATTTAAAACTTTGTAGCTTATATCTAATTCTGTAAAAAGAAAACTGGAAAGAACAGTAAGCCCTTAAGAAGAGGGGAGTTTACTGAGATTTGTCCCAAAATAATGAATAGCATGTAATAAAGAATGTGCACATTATGAGGCTGGAGAAAGGACTCCATATGTAAAAAGCTTGATGCACAAGCATGAGGTCCTGACTTTGGATCCCCAGTACTCATTTAAACCAGCAACCAAACAAAAACTGGCCTGAAGACACACTTGCAATTTCTGCCCAAGAATGCAGAGCAAAGAGGATTCCAAGGATTGATGGAAAGCCTAGTATAAAATATGTGATTTCCAAATTCAATAAGACCTTTCATCCAATATATATATATATATATGTGTATATATATATATATATATCAACAGAGAAAGACATTGACCACTAAAGAGCTTGCTCTCTCTCTCTCTCTCTCTCTCTCTCTCTCTCTCTCTCTCTCCCTCTCCCTCCCTCCCTCCCTCTCTCTCTTTCTCTCTCACACCATGTGTGTCTGGTTTTGTGTGGGTGTGCACAAGAGTCATACATGGGGTATGGACAGAGAGAACAGAAACAACAGACAGCATCAAATAGCCAAGGCATACTAGGAAAATTAAAAAATGAGATTCTAGGAATAAATATAGTATTAATAAACTATATGCTGTTGGACTTCAGTATCCCCATCCCAATCTAGAGAAGTAGATTTTTAGTCAGTATCTAGGAAGTTACAACTTTCCCAGCATGAGAAACTCATGATCTGAACTCACTCCAGAGTTGCTACCTCACCAACACCAAAACAAAGTAACCCCACTTGTCTTATGATTTTTCTTTTCCTCAATCTATGCCTATTTTCTTAATCTTACCAGGTAAGTTCTAACTATAGCACCACTTTTTTATGTGTGCTGAGAAAATTATTAACCCTGAGAAATGAATGAACACCAGTCACCTATCCCATATGCTGATTTTCTCACAGAACAGGAGGAAAGGCACTGATTCTGCAATGGCACTTGTCTGTGTCAAGAATTCAGTTGTCAGAAACCGATGACTCAGAAGAGATGTTTTTGAGAAAGACATTTGCAGAAGGTTTTGCTATTATGACAGTAGTAAATGCAATTGCCTTTGTTTCTTCTACCTTCTATTCAAAAGTGCTTAGCCAATACCAAAATATCCATAGTCATACTAATAAAAGATGTATTTTAAAAATTGAAATGATGTTTGCAGAATGTGAAAAAGCATAGAGCTATAAGGGAGTTGAGCTGCTTTGGTTTTGTTTATTTGTTTGATTAGTTGTTTGGTTGGTTGGTTGACTGGTTGACTGGTTGGATAATTGGTTGGTTTTTATAAACAGAGCTTCTTGTGTAGCAGTCATAGTTGTCCTAGAACTTGCTTTGTAGACTGGGGCTGATTGGAAACTCACCTGCCTCTGCTGCCCTAGTGCTGAGATTAAAGACATGTGCCATTACCACTTCCCTTTTAAGAGTTGAGGCTTCTAATATCATATAAAAAGTATCATTTGATAACTTAAAAATTTGACTGACATAAAATAGCAGAATATTTAAATTTACAGTTATTCATAAAGTATCTGTGATGTGGAGGACATTATTCCATGTACAGAGGACATATGTGAATGGCACAATATTTTTTGCTCTGATGTAGCTTCTACATGTGTAGACAAAAGAGATTACTCAAGAGAAAGAAATAAAACACCAAATTTGTTAACTATAATAAGAGAAGGAAATAAAAAATACCAAGCATTGATGGCAAGTGCCACTGGGCATTTTAGCAAGCCAAGGAGGACTTCATTGAGACAGTGCCTTGTGTAGAAGGTTCCCAGAGTGAGTGTTACATGCAGTTTCTGGAATAACATTTTAAACACAAGGATTATACAGTGAGAAGCTACCCAAATGTTATTAAGAAAACAATCTTTTGGTATATTTGGTGACAAACATGCCCCATGTGTTTGAGGATAGCAAGAAAGCCACCATCAGGGAGAAATGAGGAAGAATTAGTGAAGGGTTTGATGGTCAGAGAAGTAAGAAGCACTGTCTTATTTAGAAGTATTAAGCTGAATATTAAGAGACTGTATAAGAGTTGAGAATAGTTACATTCACAAAAAAAAGTACATGGGTAAGTGACAATAGTTTTTATTATAAATGCTACAGCCTTTACATTATGTGCTTTCTCTCACAAACCTTTTCCATACTCCTTAAAGTTTTGATCTCATCAGTTACCTGCCCTGACCATTTGCAGCAAATCGAACTCCTTAGTAAATAGAATAAATAATCATCTTTTAGTCTTCAAACTCTGATTTCTTTTAATCCTTTCCTGCCTGCATCTTTTATCAGTAGATGTGTTAGCCTCGAATAACCAAGAGTTCTGATCCCATTTTGTGCTGTGGGGCTTCTGGATAATAAACTCCATTGTTGATTGTTCTGCATTTTGTATGGACTACAACTGTGTAGTTTAACTGTGGCTATGCTCCTCAGGGGTTTCTTGGGAATGCTTCCTTTTGTGTTTTCCTCATTGCCAATGGACTGAATCACTCATAAGATCAGCTTCAAAAACCACTGAGGTTCACTCCAGGTTCACTCCAAAGTGCTTAATTCTAGGTCTTTTCTAATACATCAGACTACATCTACTATGCATTGTACATGAGCAGGTTTGTAATTCATGGTGTGTTGGATAGTCTAACAAAATAATCAAAAGCTCTCCTCCAAATATACTTCATCACTTGTACTGCCTATTCTAGCGAATTACTCTTTCCTACTATTTTGGACTTTGAAATATCACCTGTTTTCTTCCTCACTCTTCTATTTATGCAGTGAGCTATCCCAGTTCAGTCCTTTCCCAATGAGCCCTCAATGCTGTTGCCATCACTATTAACATTAAACTGATTCTTTGTACTTTAGTGTTTGCTGGAACTACAAAGCTTTTCCGATATCCATACTCTTATTTTTAATCTCCGAGTAAATTTCAAGATATTATTAGGGAAACAAAAGGTAGTCTATTTATACCAGATGCCATATTTTTAGTGTAGGGAGTATTGCTCTATCGCTTCTGGAGGAAATGGATGAGAAAAGGTTAAGGAAGCTGAGATTGAAATTGCAAACGCTAATGCCTAAAGATTCAGTTAAAGTACTTAAATCAGTGGCTCCCAGGAGCTTATTAGAACACTGCTGTAAATGGTCCATTTTCCCTTGGGTCTTACAACAACTGCTTCAAGAGCATAATAACCTTGCCTGCTTACTCATCTTCAAAATCTCAAGTTTCTGCCTTTCATTAGTCAACTGTACAATAAAGCTGTGAGTGAAGCTATATCATACTTGTCTACATTTAAACTTACCTCCCACTACTCCCCAACTTACCTCAGCTCTGTGCTTTCAAATGCCTTCAGACCTTCTTAGAAAAACAAAATAGTGCTATTGTAACATTCTCCTGCTCAAAGGTCTTCAATGAGTCTATATTTATTTAAGGTAAAAGGTTTTAATAATATTAACAAGATCTTTAGGAATATGCTACCTTATTTGTCTGACTGTTGTTTATATTAGCTACCTTTAATTCTTCTTGATCTATTTTTAGTGAATGATTTCATGAGGAAAAAAAATGATTTCAAAAGAAAATTAATATACTACTATGTAGAGACATTCAAGTTTACAACCTGTGATAAAGAGTAGATGGTAGTAGTCACAAAGAAATGGCAGATGAATGGGAGATTAAAAGGTTTGATAAAAAATACATGAAAAGATGGGATGAATACATATGTGATGCATAAGTATATTAATATGACTGATTACATTGTATCTGATTGGGAAGAAAACCAATAGGTACATTACATTTTATGAAATACTGAAAATAGACTCAGTTATTCACCTAAATTATGTTTCAAAATTAGCAGCTAAAAATGCTAATCAGGTAGTTGTCCTAAAATATCACTGTTGTCTGAATTATCCACATAATTGTGCTACCTTATACCTATACTTTGACCATATAAAACAGCCACGGGGCTAAAAAGACATTTAATTTTATCTAATTCCAATGCATCTTGTTAAGAAGAAAACATTCCCAAAGGCAGCATAATTTATGTGTGATTCTCCCTCTCTCTCTCTCTCTCTCTCTCTCTCTCTCTCTCAGATTATTCACTCAAAAATTTAAATGTTTTCAACTCTAAAGTGAAATTCACTTGCATTTGTGTGTCAGGGCTTCCTCTTTTTAATTATTTTTTTCCTTTCTTTCAGAAAGACTCCAGGATCATTTGACATAGACTAAACAGTTCAACTTAAAGGTGCAAATTAGGAAAACTGGATACTTAACAGACAGAGAGGTTATGCATTTTAAAAAGCAAGCACTAATTAAATTTCCAGAGAGCATTAAGAAAGGGACATTCGAAGAGTGAAGCCTTCTTTGAGAATTGGCAAGATTAGATTAATTGTATATTTTAAACTTGGTAGAACCATCCTTTTGTACTGTCTACTGGAGGAAATTTTATCATTATTACTCAATACTTTAAGATACATACATATATATATATACTTTCACACTAACTAACTTCCAGTGTTCTATATTACATTAGAAGAGATGAAGCATCTACTGGAGACTCCTGGAAGAAAAAGAGTAGGAATAATGTCTCTTACAAATTATTTCTATATGGCTGCCTAATGTCTTCAAAAGATTAAAAAGCAGGAAATTTTGGGGTTATCATTGACTGGTAACAGAGCTTTTACAAAGATGACATGTTCTTCACATACTCTTCTTAGTCTTGGAAGGACCCATAGGTGATGATGCACTTGAGCCAGCATAGTGACTATTTTTTTTACATAATATATGTGATATATCTCTTTTATAAACAATAGTGTACTTGGCAATGCTGCCCCAGGCTGTGAGCTTGCCAACTCTAACAGTAAGTACAATGACATTGGCAGGAATTCTTGTGAATGTCCTTGAAGTCCAATTAAGTTTCTAAATTCCTGGTCTTATGTAGGTAGAGCATTCTTTAAAAGATAAAAGTATGCCTACTCTCTCTAATAAAAAATATAGCCATATATCAGTTTATAGCAATTACATTATATATTTTGCAAAACATGACTAACCTAATGTTATTTTAATTGTTTTAAAATATCAATGTAATATCAATGCATAATCTTCACTGCATATTTCTAACATATATTATTTTTAATGGGAAATATAACATGGTGAATATAATAGAGGACAGTGTAGTACAGTGTATTTTGTAATTATAGGTATAAACACCAATCTTAAGTCCTAATTCAGTCACTTCATAGAATGTAGCAGATGTTCTCTCTCATGTCACTCCCTTATCTCCTCACTCTTACATGGTACAATATTCATGTGCTAGCATATGCACCTACTTAAAATGGTTGAGAACACCTTCTTGGGGCTAGGTATCATTCCAATCCAAACACAAAATGGTTGAATTTTTGACTGTTGTTGCCTCCAGGAATCAGCCCTCAAATAAAAAAAAAATACATTTTAATACTTTTTTTTCTTAGTAGAATAATGTACTCTCTAGACAGGCTCACATAGTGTCCACAAGAGAGTTAAGCTCTAGCCTCCTGCAGATTCAGCTGGTTTGGTAGTGTACCCTCCCCTACATCTTCGTCCTTCCTTACCTCATTTTCATACATCTTTATTGACCTATAGCTGGTTGTAAAGAAACACAATATAGACTATATCTACTAGTTTATAAATGTCATCCAACTTCTCAATATCTTGTATAATAAATGACAGAATTTAGCAAAACTTCCTTCCATTATGGTTTGGATATATCTCCTTACATGGACTTCGAGTGAGACATCTGAAATAAATTAAAAAGGGAATGTTTACTGAGAGTAGCAACTAATTGATTATATTATTATCATCTTTCCAAACTGTTTGAAAGGTGAGAAAGTCTATGCTTAGACAATTTTCCCAAGTGGTACTCTCAAATGACATTCTTCTACAGCATTTTTCCAGTTTTGGGTTTCTATATTGTTTGACAGAACTATGAGTCCTTAACAAAAAAATAATTATTTTTTCCGGGTATATCATAGAATAACTCTTTGAAAGCTGTTTGTGAAAAATGAAGCAAGTATTTCCTCTGAATTACCTCATCTATACACTATATGTATAATTTGTACCCTTGTATTTTAAGAGACCTCATCCATGCAGCATGATTGTAAACTAGAGAGAACAAAGCTGGATAGGCCCAATTGCTACATGTAAGATCTGAAGTGTAAAAAAAAAAAACTCAATTGACCATTTGGTAAATCAAGTCTTTTGTATCTTTTCATGAGTACAATTTCTGCCCAATTCTATTTTTCCTACTACACAACAGTGCTTACATTCTCTTTGTTGGGCTTTCAGGCATGTGGTGATATGAAGAAGAATGTCTCATAAGCTCATATATTTGAATGTTTGGTTCCCAGCTTGTGGACTATTAAAAAGGGATTTGAAGGAGTGGCTTTGTTGGAAGAGATGTGTCATTAGGGGTGGACTTTAAGGTTCCAAAAGCCCAAGCCATTCCCAGTTAGCTTTCTTTGACTCCTGCCTGAACATCAGGATGTAAGGTCTCAGCTACTGGTCTGCCACCATGCATGTCTGCCTGTCACTATGCTACCTACTATAATGACCATTAACTATTCCCTGAAAACAGTAAGCAAGCTCTATTTAAATGCTTTCTTTGATAAGAGTTTGTGTCTTACTAAAATAAAAATACCTTTATATAGGTTGTACAGTAGGAACAGCTACTGGTTCTTTTCTCCTAGATATTTTAGGTTGTTTTTGTGAAAGCAAATCTGATAGAGTAAAGGCAAACACCCATAAATTGATCATCTTAAATGGTCTTAGGAGCAAAGGGGAGGATGCTGCATACTGAAAATAAAAACGAACAACATCCTGACACATTTGTCTTTATTACCTGTTGGAGTGTAAAGAGTCACAGGATAGTTTTCCTGGACGTATCATAGAAAAGTCATAAATGACAAGGCAGGAGTACATGATCTGCAGGTTTTTCTTAGTTCTAGGATGCTTTGATTTAATTTACTACATGCTGCTATAGACACTGCAAAAAAAAAAATGACCAAATCCCTTTGGCATACGTTTTCTTGAATATTTATAGCTTAAGAAGCTAAAAATGGGTAATGAGATTTTGTGTCTGAGAATGTAATCTACTAAAGAGTCTTCAAAGTGGAAAAGGTGAAAAGGCAAAGTACAGAACTACAAGTCTGCATTATTCACAAAGCATCTTATGTACAATAGACCCCCAGCAATTTGGTAAAGGACAGAAATCTGAAAGGGTGTATCTACTGCTATGAGGCTGACTTTCTATCAGTTTTAGTTGAGATGCAACTGAAGGGCCACAGGAGGTACCTAAGAAGAAGGAAACAATACTAGCATACAGTATTCACTCTCCCCTTTGTATATTTTCCTGTGTCAAGTACTATACTCAGTTTTTGCATTATCCCAAATGCAAAACCTTAATTAAGGATTCCAGAGCTGTTGACTTATTTAGAAAGTATAGCAATGTTGTTAGAAGGTAGAGTCCTGGTCTAAAGAAGGGATGTCAACAGGTTCAAAAGTCCATCATAAAACCTGCTACCAATATGACTGATGGGAGCACAATCCTTCAAAGAAACCCTGAAAAGTATATAAAATATATCCCTCAGATTTAGCACATTCTCCTCAATGCTCAGTGATCTATGTGGAAACGGAGGCGGGAAGATTGTCAGAGCCAGAGGTGGTGAAAAGCTCAAAAGAAATCACATTTTCTAGACACAACAATCTGGTTCACATATAAATTCACAGACCCTATGACAGTATGCGTAAGACTTGCACAAGTTCAAACCAGATAAAACTGTAGCATGGAAATGAAGAAGTATGCACCAAGTCCCTAGTCCAAGAATGTATTTGCAATTGATAACTACAGACAGAGGGAAAATTGGTGTTTTCTTCACAATGAGGTGACAACATATCAAGGGGAATGCTCAGAAACTGTTAACCAAAAACAAATGGACTCCATGGTTTGTTTGAGTGGTTGATTTTTTTTTAATTGTGTGCTGTTTTTGTTTGGTTTTTTGTTTGTTTCTTTGTTTGGGTTGTCTGTGCGTATATGTGTTAGTGTACTATTTTTGTTTTGTTTCATTTTTTAAAGAGAAGGGACACAAATTTGGTGGTGGACAGACAGGGGTGATTTTGGAGGAGTTTGGAAGGGAAAACAAAGACAATAAAATATATTGCACAAAACAATTTTTTAAAAAAGTCAAAGGAGCTGAGATAGTTGTACTCCAATAACATCAGTCATTGACTGCTATTTCTGTGTGCTGTTAATTTTCTAATTACTTCCAAAGGCAATGTAAGCCCTGGTAGCCAGACAAAAGTAAGCCCTATAGCAAAAATCAAGACAAGAAATTAAGCCAATCTTCATTCAAGTAGTAATGAGATGTGGGACAGGTATGGAAGAAAATCACCAGACAAATACCACTTTAAACCTCTGAAACCCATGCTATCTTATCTACATATCAGACATCTGAAGTTCAGATACTTTAAAATGTTTTATAAAGGGTAAAGCTAAAAGAACTTGGATGTCTGTGACAAAACAGAGCACACTGTTAAGCCTTACACCTGTAGGTAACATAGAAGGGGCTTTTTATATCACATTCCTAGGAGAAAATACAAGATTCTTTCTGTGAGTTATTCCTTGTTTTTGTCATCATCCTTCATAAGTCTTATCACAGACTTCTCTTGCCCCTGTAAGAACAGTTATTATCACTCACTGTAACTGACCATTTATATTTGTCATCCTTACTAAATAGATTCTCTTAGGAGAGTGATAACATTGGTTTCTCCATTTTTGTGTCACCATGTAAGCAAAGAATTTACACATAAATAAATGTCCATTAATGCTGATAAGATGTTGTAAGTATTGAATTGTTTTCCAAAAAGCTTCAAAAGATTTGTAATTTACACTTTAAAGTTAGCAAATATTGACAGAGTACCTACTATATGCCAAGTAGAAAAAAAAGATACAGAAAAATGAAAACAAATTGTTGATTAAGGCATAGTTACATATGTAAAACAAACTTACTCTATGTAAAACAAACTTACTTTATTTCTAACATGTCGACTTTGGTTTGGTTAATTTTTTCTAGGTCTTTGAGATATTTCAAAAGAAAAGGCATTTTTCTTTTGAATTCTATTTTTCTAATTTATGATGAATATTAAGAAATTTGTGAGTGATACAATATGCTTATTTTGTACAAGCTTGGGTTGCATATGTACATCTGGTTCTAAGAATCTACATTTTATGAAATGATTTGTACTAGTGAACCTATTTCTAACATACATTCTATACATTGCTCTATTGCTGTGATGAACACCATTGTCAAAGCATTTTTGTCAGGTAAAAGGTCATTGCTCATTATCAAAAGAAGTCAAAGCAAGAACTCAAGCTGGAGGGTTAGAACCTGAAGGCAGAACCTGAAGCAGAGGTCATAAAGGAATGCTTCTAACTGCCATGTTTCTCATGGCTTGCTCAGCCTGCTTTCTTATAGAACCCAGAAATATTACCCCACCATGCAATGGATGCCACCATCCACAATTGGCTGGGCCCTTTCCCATTAGCCAAACAGTAGTAGATCACATCTTTAATATTAACTCTAGGAATATGATGCCGAGTTAAACCAGGGAGAGAAACCACTGGGTGTGGAAGCTATTTAGATCAGGAGAAGGCAGAAATTCATTCATTCTGTAGAATCAACCAGTCAGGTTGAGTACTGTTGAAGATAGCATTTACCATATTCGGCCTGAGAAGTTGGCTGGGCGAGAATGGACTGTAGTCTATATGTATTCTCTCTCTGATGTCCCAGCTTTCCCCTAATATCTAGCTTTGGGTTTTCATTATATGCTAACTAGAGTTTTCGCAATTCTTTTGGCTTGTTGATATACCTCACTAAGTATAGTTGAGGTAGAAAGTCTTTTCCTACACTTTCTATTGCACAGCAAAATCAGTTAATTTCAGTTAGACCAATCATTTTTCAGTACAGTGCCAGGATCATCTCTGCCAGGGGCTGTAATTTTGTAAGAGCAGAACTATGGAAAATGCATGGGAAAGATTAGTGGGTGTGCCTGAACCACTTTCTTTTCACTTTGTGCTTGCAAAGCTTGAGGCAGAAAGTTTAAAAATTGCTTAGATTTGGAACTATTGGTAGGTTTTAGGGTTTTAGATAAATTCTAGAGGCAAACACAGAGGTTCCTAGTACTGTAGTAATTAGAATTGGAAGTGATCATAGATAGCATTTTTCTCTGTTGTTTCTTCCATTGTTTTAAGAATATTGATTCTCAGTTTGAATAGCAGTAAAAATGAAGAATTAGGCTGTTTTGTGTCAGTCAAAACCTCTGATAGAGACTGGCTGAGAAGCAGGACATTTGTGACAGATCTGAGAATAAAGGACAGTGTCTAGTTATACCCTAGAACCCAAAGGGTTTATGTAAGTGCATGCATTAGCACAGTGGACTATGTTAGCAAAAGGGCAATGTGTAATGACACCTGCTAAAACTGTAAGTAGGATGTCAGAACTCATAGCATACTTATACTGTGTGGTTTATAGGAAAGGACATATCTCAAATACAGCATGACCCAGAGTCCAAGTTACCAAGTGAGAAGCACATATTTCATTTGTCTTATTCTTTCTGGCAGCAATACTTTTAGGGAGACTGGAAGAAGAGATGTGAACAAAATGGCCATGTCACAGATATATATTCAACAAATATGTGTGCCTGTAATGTAATCTTTCAATATGCTTTACTGTTTAAAATGCAAACTCAGGCCCAGTGGTGGGTCTATAAAGGAATTCTGAGGTTATGAATTGTGTATTAAAAGAGAATAGAATGAAAGACAATAAATACAATGGATAATATCTCACACAATGAGAGTATTTTATGAAACTTCCTAAGATATGGGAGTGCTCATATGTATGTTAATGTGCGTTTATGTGCATATATATTTAGAGTTACAGATATATAAAATTATTTTATATTTTATAATAGTGAATGGACTAAGGCATAATACAAGTGATTTTTATACATTGTCATAATAACTACTGCAGAATAGTTTGAAAGCCATTGTACTTCCCACACAGAATCTCTGCTCTTCAAAATCTTACAGTGTAGTTAGAAATAAGACACATGAAATGATTCATTTTATTCATTATTCTCCATGATCAAGGTGAAGAGGTTGTCCTTGCTGGTTCCCATGACAATTTCAGACATTGGAGTTATTCCTGGCATTATTTTATAGAAGAATAAACAAAATAACTTGGCTAAAGCAAAACAGTCAAGCCCAAGTTCAAATTAGTAGAGCCTATATTTACAACATGATATGATGCTTAACATCATCATTTTTTCCTATATAGCTTACCTCTTTCCTAATAGATACATAAGATGGGTAACATAAACAAGAATCTGAAATTTCAGAAAAGAGTTCACTTTTAGCTGTCAAAGGAAAAAGAGGACTGTTTCTTGGAAGAGGTGGGATTCAATTTTAATATTCAATTCTGAAGACAGGAAAGGAAATAAAAATGGATTTCAAGTAATAGGTAAGGTTTGAACAGTTTTAGAGTAGGAAATGAAAATGAAGATCATGATGCCAGGAGAAGTATGCTAGTCTAGCTCAAGGGAAAAAATAACTATTTGAAAGGGTGGAGGGAGAAAGAAAGAAAGTAAGAAAGAAAAAGACAGACTATATAAAAACTGGGTTAGAAGGATAGATATATTATTTACTATTTTTCAGGCACTATGCTAAGTTACTATACATTATTTTACTTATTTCCCATGACAATATTTACATGTGTTTTGATGCTCATTCTAATGAGTTTTGAGACTTAAAATTTTTTAAAACCTTACTTTACTTATTTAAGTATTACTGTGATACTACATTTAAAAGACACACATGACTGAATGCAGCTCTCATGTTGCTGGCCATTTTTGCTTTCTTCCTCTTTTTGGAAATCATTTACAAATAAAGCATATAACTCTTTAGTCCAGGATTGCATAGCCTCACTGGTGTTATTTGTATTTCAGTTCACATGAGAAGAGCTCTTGAGGTTTTGACTGTTGCAAGGTCTACATTGTTATACCCTTGGAAGGTGCTTTAGTCAAATGATGGAAATAGCAAAGAGAGGAGAGGAATGAATTAATGTGGCATATTGATGAAATAAATGACTCAACTTATGAACAAAATAAAGCAAAAAATATTCAAAGGTCATGTGGAATTCTCAAGCTGAGAAAATTGAGCAACATTTTTAAGATCAAGAAATTGAGGTTTAGAGAGTTTTTTTCAAGGTCAAGTATACTTACTGAAGACCTGGGTTCAATATCCAGCACCCTCATAATAGTTCAAAACTATTTTTAACTTCATTTCCAGGAGATGCAATGCCCTCTTCTTAATTGTGCCAACAAGCATTCACATGGTGTACAGACATAAATTCAGGCAAAAGACACATAAAATATAACAAACACAAATACTCTCAGACAGAAAGAATGCTATCTGTATGCATTCTAAAATTTAACAAATATTCATGCTTATTGTTTGCTTACAGTATGTCAGCCATGAACCTATGCAAGTTAAAGCATTCATTTATTTAATTATCATTTTAACTCAAATTAGGAAACCAAAGTGTGGGGTTGCTTAGCATTTTTCCATAGACCATACAGCCTATAAATGTCAGAACCAGATTTGCTGCCCAAATGAAGAGACTTCAACTTCAAATTTTTTTCTAAATCTCAGCCTCTTATAACTATCAAGCTTCTTTATGTTTACACTTAAATGATACCAGGAATCTCAAACTTGACATGGTTGTTCTTCCATTATTCAACTAAAACAATGCTTCACTATTTTTTTCTGGTCTTAGGTAAAGTTAAATATATTTTTTAAGTTGTTCTTTGAATAATTGAGTCATTCTTGAACAGTTTCTTGGAGCGAAATCCTTGGAGACTTTAACTCCTCTCTCAGCAAGCAATGCATCATATCTGATATTCTTTCAGGCCAGATGCAGAGCCTGACTAATTCTCACAGTCTCTGTCCACTTAGACAAGGACATACGTAATATTTCAAAAAACATCCAGTGTGTATTATAACCAAATCAAGTAACACACAAAATTAAACCGCGTCCTCATTACTTCTTCTTGATAAGTACGTTTTAAAAGAATAATATATTTTATCTGATGAGCATATTCATTAAAAATCAGCCCATGGCAAATTTACTAATCTAAATTCTTTTACTTGGAAGCAACAATCTTTTATAAAACTTTTCATCAAACTGTTAGTGAACAGTTTAAATAATTCTGTCTTAGTTCTGTGTTTTAAATGGTTAATATAATATATTTACATTTTTTTGATAAATGTTGAAAACACTTACATTCCAGCTTAGGTTAAAGCAGTGTTCCCTGTAGTGCATTTCACAGAGTAGTAATCTTCAAGTGTTAATTGATACTGTTCAAGGGACAAAAAAAGGTATTCAGGCAAGTGAATGCTAGAAATGCATAACTAGACCAGAAAAGAAAGATTTAGGATATCTTTTTAAATTTTAACATTTTAAGATTTTCATGCATTGATACTGTAATTACAACATTCCTACACCTCTCTTTCTGAACTCAAGTTTCTTCTGTTTCCTAACCAACTTTCTGTCAAATTCATGACCTCGTGTGTGTGTGTGTGTGTGTGTGTGTGCATCTTATGTAATCTTATGTACTTGTGTTTAGAACTGGTCACTTATGATTAGACAACATACCTAAGGGCTTATCCTTGGAAAAACTGATTCTTCCTTTCTGAGTAGCTATGGATTTCCTACAGTTTGTCACTTAGAAGTAGGATCTTGTGAAATTCCTCTGACCTTTATCAACATGTCAACTAACTAATGTTGTAATTGTGTCAGTCTTGTTTGCCCCCTCTTATTGTTGAGATTTCATGTGTATATTTCCCCTGTCATGTCTAGAAGACATTGTTAAGAGAAGGTATCCTAGTCCATTGGTTCATACATTCTCCCTCAGACTTCCATAATTTTCTTTGAGTCTTAGAGATAGGTATTCACTGTAGATACATGAATTTGGGTAATTTCAGTGACTCAAGATCACTTGCTTTCTGTATTTTGACCAGTTGTGGATCTTTGTAATAGTCTCTATGTTGCAAAAAGATCTGTCTTTGATGAGGGATGAGAGCTACATATTTCTGTAAGTATTTAGAGTACAGTGTTAACTTTTATTCATTTAGAAATGTGATAGTGGTGGTTTCTCCTCTCAGCTGCATGACCTCTCATGCATATAACCAGCTAACTATATTTACAGTACCAGGAATAAACTCCTCCTATTGAGTTGTCCAGTTACACTTCTGTTGGTTACCCCTAAACATAAGAGTTCCACTATTGCACTATTGAGGAGATTTTTCCAGGCCAGACATTGTTGTATTTCAAAGGCTTTACAGATGAGCAGGATTATTTATTGTTTTTATACCCTTAGAAAGCTTGCATTGAGCTTCCAAATACTATGAGAGATGGTCACGGAGGAGGCTTTTATTCAGTTGTAAGGAAAATAAAATTATTAAATTGGCAGGTAAGTGGATGGAACTGAAAAATATTATACTGAGTAAGGTAACCCAGAGCCAGAAGGACAATGGCTGCCTTTTCTCTTGTTCATAATCCATAGCTGTGAATATTTACACTTGTGTAAATAATCTGATTCAACTGCAGAAGTCAAGAAAGTAAAAGAGCATTACAGGTAGGGAGGAGCTGTAGAGAGGGAAAGAGTATGATAGGAATACAAAGAATGAGGAAGAAGAAGACATAATACTAACAACTTTTAACAATGTCATAAGAAAACATTAGTTAATAAGCATATATAAAATACATATAATAAATAATAGTGATATATCTGATATTATATATTGCATATATATATATATATGTGATAGTTAAATGTTACCCCAGATTACATAAAGTTGTTGGTCATTGGAGTCCAAAAGATTCTCCCAACTATGTAGCCTATTGCCATTGCCTCAGGCTCCATTTCAGAACTTCAATGTAAGGCTCTATTACTGATAATATCATGCACTTTGGACATAGGAATTAGGATACCCAACCTTTAACTATCTGTTATTTGAGATTTTTCCAGACCTGATCTTAGGTTCTGAGAACACTTAGAGAATGAATAAAAATTTGGGGAGATTTCAAATTGTTTTCACTGTGGAAATACTTTCAATAAACCACCACTCTGTACAAGTATTCCACAGAACACACTATGAGAAGCACAGAGGTAAAGCTTCAGCAAGAGGAGAACTATTAGCAGCCAGGAGAATTTATTCATGGAGTACCTGGTGCTCAGACACATTGAAATATCAGTTATATAAATATATATATATATATGTCACTGGTAATATTCTCTACTTCCAACATAAAACATTTGACTCTGTGTGGGAAGGCAGGGTAACCTAGCCATGGGAAAATGAGAGAAAAAGCATAGCCATTCCAAAACATTTTTGCATACTGATTATTGTTTTTTAAAAATAAAAATTTCTTATATTTTTGTTGTGTGACTAGCCTTTAAAGACTGAGCCATCTCTCTGTACTAATTCACCTTGGGACCTCCTGCCATTTCTGGGGAGGAGATGAGGGGATGAGGAGAAGGGAGAGTGACCAGGAGGGACCGGGAGGGTGAAGGGAGTTTGAGCAAGGATAAAAAATGAGACTTTATTCTATAAAAAAAAATCCATCACAGCCAAGACTATAAGAGTAAAAAGTGCCCTCTCCTCCCACCACCACTAAAAGAAAAAACCACAAAAGAAAAGAGAAAAAGCATTTACTTCTGTGTATGTTTTACTTATCCATGGTAGCAAGAATAGCTGTAATTAATTATTTATTTACAAATTCATTTGCATTGCAGTCATTATCTCATCCAAAGGAAACATGATACATATTTGAAACATCTATCCTCAAGGAATGATTTATATTTCACCATTCTATAAGCGTGATTAATGTAGTTTTACTTAGACACAAACATATATATCATCTGCTTAAAGTGTCGTAACATGAACTTAAAAAATAGAAATAAAAATTTTACAAATAAAAAACATTCTAAAGTCTGTGTATTTTGCCTTTGTGAGATAAAGGTCCTGAATTTTGATGAAGCAGATTCTGAAGGTATTGTATATTTTAAAAGTGTTTTCAGGTATATAATACCCAATAGAGTTCTTGTGCTTAATTGCCCTGTTAGCAAGGTTACCATTTGTTATGATACATCCAGTACTTTCTAAGCTTTCAGTCTTCAATGTATAATTATTAATAACACCCCACTCTTGCCTACTCGGGGTGAAAAATGAAGCTATTACCATCCCAGCTACACATCCCAATATGTTTGGCATATTATGGTTTTCAAAGAAATCCTTTCCTTTCCCTTTGCTAGCTCCCAACCGAGAAAAAATGAAGTCTAATTGCTCTCTCCTGAAATCTTGGAGACCCTGTGGTAAACTTGTAAACAGCAGAACATGGCCTGAGGGAAATTTCCTAACCAGCTGAATGCATAAAAGGCAATTCTATTGCATCCTTGTTCAATGGAAAACTCACATTGGAGCTGTTAGTCACTTGATAAGGAATCTGACTGCCCTAATGCCATACCATGCTATGGGGAAACCCAAATTAGCTCACTTGGTGAGCTCACACATACAGAGAAGGCTTCAAACTGCTACTCTTTTCTCATTTCAGTCACATAAGAGTTCATGAGCAAGAAAGATCAAGCTACAAATGTTTTTGCTTTCAAGTACTGACCTGATGGAATCATGACCTAGCAGAATGCCCATTGCTACCATCAGTCACTGAATTATAAGGTGATTTATTATACTGCCACATTAAGTGGAGAGCTAGAATTTAGAGTACATATGAAGTTGGAGTGCTTAGGGTCTGCTTTCTTTGGATTGAATTTGAAATTAGACAGAGAGATATTTAATTGCCATCCTAAAATTCAGATAAAAATCTGTACACTATTATAAATGGTATATTGAGGAACCTCCTAACTAAAGATGAACTTGTAAAACAACAAATCCTAAGGGAAACATTGATAACTGTTCTTTTAACTTTACCTAAAAGCTCTATTTTACCTTTCTTTTTGTTAAATATGCACAGAAAAGAAATTTTAAATCATATCAGTCTAGCTTTTACTTGAGCAAAATGAGTTTTTCAACTTGAAAATTGAGAATTTCTAGAGATTTCAAATGTTATACCTAATTTATTTACATGGTTTTAAAATTTCAATTTTTTCCATGACAAATGGATTTCATGTTGTCTTCTTTCTTCACAACTTACCTACTGCTTGATTTGAGTGCATTGTGATTGAAGGAATGGTCCTCATAATGGCATTACTGGAACGTAGTTTAACCTTTAAAATGTGGAGCATAGTAAGAGCCCATTTGGTCATTGTGAGATTGTCTTTTGAAATTAGTTCTAAGGCAGCAGTTCTCAACCTGTAGCAGGTCGTGACCCTCTTTTTGGGGGGTCCAATGAGCCTTTCACATAGGTCACCTAACACCATCAGAAAACACACATATTTACATTATGATTCATAACTAGCAAAATTATGGTTATGGGGTAGCAATTAAAATAATTTTAGGGTTGGTGGTCACTAAAACAAGAGGAACTTTATTGAAGGGTCACAACTTTAAGACAGTTGAACCATTGGTCTGAGGAAACACATGGTTGTTCTTTTGAGAGGCTATTATTGATGACAAAATTAAAACTCTTCCTTAGGTTTTCTGTTTCCTGGCTCAAGGTGTGATGCCCCACCCGGAAACATACTTTCCTCATTGTCATATGCCATACATGTCATTAGTTATTGCCTGTGAGACTCTTATCAGACCTGATCCCATGTAGGCACCTTGTCTTAATATCTAAAGAAACCTTTTGTTCTTATAAGATTAGTTGCTTTGTGGATTATATTATAGTAACACAAAACTCATTAAATTGCTTACTTTTTCTTAAATAATGTACTATTTAATTCTTCTAGGTATTTGAACACAGAAACAAATGATATAGTCTTTCCACTTAGTTATTATGCCCAAATATTTGGTTTGGGCTATATTGACATTATTGACATTAATGTGTACAGCTGTAATCTTTTTTCCATGTTACATAGCTTTTATTTCAGTAAACTAAATAGTTGTGAAACAAATGTTGCTTCAGAGTTTCCAGTGAGCAAAGTGAATTAGCAAGTTAATGAATGAGGAACAAAAGCAAGGAAATATGAGACTATTCAAAAAGAATTTATAATCCACAGATAATGAAGAAAATTATTTATTTCTTAGCACTGAGGGACTTATGTCAAAATAGTTTGGCCTCTGAGACAAGTTCAGATGATATCTAGATAAGAAAGCAGCTTAATATTTGCATTGTGTTAAATCAGCTTCCACAGAAATTTCCTGATGGTCCATTATTTTCTTGATGTTATTGTCCTACTAATGCCATAGGATGCTGAAATGTTCATTTGTCCCACTTTTTATGTTGGTTTCACAACTAAGTTACTATTACGTGACTTATTATCACAAATACAAAGTCATTTCTTATAGCATATTCATACCTGAGGCCTTAATATGCATGTTCTATACACATGTGGTGATGCCCAGATGATCATGGAGAATCCTGACTCTCTGTGTGGCTTCCTTGTGAGAGTATCTTCATGGTCCATGGAATTTGTATGAAAATTCTTTAACTCAGTTTCTCTGTTCTTGAGCATTAATTATGTAGATGACAATAGTCTACCTATCACAATGTCAAAAAGTTTGACCTTTTTAAATTATGGATAAAGTTTCATATTTATCTATGCATCCCCTTGTTCAAAATCCCTTCCCCTTCCCACCCCTCCAAGTCAATCTCTCTTCTCCCCATCTCCTTATCTTCTCCCCAGCAAGGGCAAGAAGTCCCAAGGTCTCAAGGTGGTTTAGTTAAGCATCCACTCCAGGCAAATCCGCTTTCCTCTTCCCAATATCAAGACTGGGTCAGGTGTTCCTCTGGAGGGAATGGGCTCCAAGGTGCTGATCCAAGGTGTTTCAGATCCCACGCTGTTCAGAGGTTGCGGTTTGCAGCTTGGGTATGCTTTACTTTTTGTTTAAAGTTCACTAGTGAGTGAATACATCCCCTGCTTATCTTTCTGTGTCTGTGCGAGGTATGCTCAGGAGGATATTCTCCATATCCAAATATTTGTCTGCAAATTTTTGGATATCATTTTTTCTTACTGCTGAATTATATTCCGTTGTGTAGATGGACCACAGTTTGTTAATCCATTGTTCAGTTGAGGGCTATCTATGATGTTTACAGGTTCTTGCTATTATGAATAATGCTGCTATGAACACAGTTGAGCTAATGCCTTTGGAGTGTGAATATGTGTCTTTAGGGTATATATCCAATCGTGGTATTGCTGGGTCCTTGACAAGACTGATTCCCAGTTTTCTGAGAAACTATCATACTGCATTTCAGAGTGGCTGAACAAGCTTACACTCCCACCAACCATGGAGGAGTGTTCCCCTTGCTCTGCAACCTCTCCAGCATAGGCTGTCATCTGTGTCTTTTATCTTTAGCCATTCTGACAGATGATATGTCAAAGTTGTTTTGATTTGCATTTCTCTGATGACTAAAGATGTTGAGCACTTTTTGAAGAGTCCTTCTGCCATTTGTAATTCTTCTGCTGAGAGTTCCCTTTTTAGTTCTGAACCCCATTTTGTGATTGGGTTATTCAAGGTTTGGGGCTCTAGTTTCTTGCATTCTCTATATAATTTGGAGATCAGTCCCAATCTTTTCCCATTCTGTAGGATGTCCTTTTGTCTTATCGACTGTGTCTTTGGCCCTACAAAACATTCTCAGTTTTATGAGATTCCACTTATTGATTGTTTTTCTTAGTGTCTGTGATTTTGGAGTTATATTTAGGAAGTGGTCACCTGTGTCAAGCATTGGAGGGTATTTCTCATTTTCTTTTCTATCAAGTTCAGTTTAGCTGGGTTTATGTTGAGGTCTTCGATCCACTTGGAGAGTAATCCACTTGCAGAGTAATAGATTTGGGTCTATTTGCATATTTCTACTCACTGCCATCCAGCTATGTCAACACAATTTGTTAAAGATACTATCTTTTTTTCCATTGAATATTTCAGGCCTCTTTGTCAAAGCTCAGGTATTCATTGGTTTTTGGGTTAATGTCAGAATCTTCATTTCAATTCCGTTGATCTACAAGTCTGTTTTTATGCCAATACCAAGCTGCTTTCATTATTGTAGCTCTATAATACAACTTGAAATCGAGGATGGTGATGCCTCCCGAGTTTCTTGTGTTGAATAAAATTGTTTTGGCAATCCTGGCTTTCCTATCGTTAACGTGCTAAATCTATTATAAGAAACCAAAGTGTTTCTAACCTGACTATAGCCATATTATTTTATTCATCAACACTATATTTATGAGGAACCTGAAGTCTAATCATGGCATGATACTAATAGAAATTCTAGACCAAGAGAGTTTACAATTAATGGCTAGAATTGTTGCTCTTCTTTAGCAAAGTTAAGTGATATAAACAATAATACTTAGCTGTTGAGCTTCCAGGACTATATCATATTAGTAAAATCAAAGTCCAACAGGAGATGGTCACTGAAAAGGCTTGAGTGTTTCCCTGCTGTAGTTGCCACATCATGGTTTTTGCACTCTACCAGAAAAAGAGAGAGGGATTACTGAGGTTATGTAGTATGGAAAGCACCCATGCTGTGACTACTTACCCATCGATACCTCATTATTGTCACTTTCAGAATAAACTCTAAAGAGAAAACAGATTAAAAATAAAAAATGGCAAAGGATAAGCTCTGTGATATATATCAAACTGTGCTTGAAATCATTCAGAACAGCTGGCAGTCCATAGATATATTGACTTGTTTGTGTCTGGGTTGGGTTTCAAATTCCACTAACATTTTACTCATGAGTATTTGAAATGTCTAAAAGTGTGTGTGTCAAGGCACTATGGCTATTTAATTTTTCCAAATTATGTGGAAATTGGTGCATGATTGTCACTTAATACAATTTGCAGATACATGTTTTTAGGTATTGATTAATTTTAAAAATAGGAGAGATTTCAATAAGTATTCTGAGATTCTAAAATTAACAACTGAATTTCTAAAATATGAAAAACATCTCTTAGTTTAGAAGTGAGGTAATTTCATGATGCTCTGAGTGATTTTTTTAAATGAAAACTGCCCTTCATGTACCAAAGAAATCTAGGTCTATAGGTTATGTATGAGAAAACAAAGAGACTTTTAGAATATTAAAATGCCATTAAATAAGAAGCATAAGAGAAAGGGTAAAATGGAACATTAAAAAGGCAATCTAAACCATAGCTGGAATGGGGCAGATAACAATAGAAACAAATGAAAAATGAATTTTTAGAAAAAATATTTAATTGTGTGTATTTATGCATATGACTGTGCATGCCTAAAAAGCTTAGCTACATCTCCTTTACTGAGAAAGGAGATACTGGCAGTTGTAAGCTGTTTGATGTGATGTTGGAAGTAGAAGTAGGGTTGTCTGAAAAAGCAGTATGTGCTCTTAACTATTCTGTTCAGCTCAAGAATATTCTTAAAGGAGAAAGACCACCACAGATTGGAACTTTTCACATCCAACATGTAAGGTATAGGACTCATGTAGCCCTGCCCAACTTGTGAGGAATTTTTTGGAAATTAATAGAGGACTAAGAAACATTTTCTTTAGTTTTACACCTGGAAGGTATAAATAATCCCTTACCCATAATCTTGTAAACAATCCTAAAGAAACTCATTGGATCACCAAGTATAAAATCAGACATAAAACTGGAAGAGATAGTAAAGATGAAAAAGGAAGATCAGCAAAAGTGGAAGGGTATAAGAGGGTAATGTGGAATGGGTATGATCAAAGTGCATCTCATACATAAATGAAAATGTCATTATGTAATTCACTATTATATAAAATTAACATATAGTAATACAATCTTCATTTATGCTATCACAATGTTTATGAAAAATGTCATATGTAGTAACTAAGAAAATTTTATAATGAAGAACTTAAGAAAAGTCAGTAATTTTTTACTAAATAAAAAAACAAATATTTTAAAACAGTTGATATAGTCTTGATATATTTAAAAGGTCTTTCCACTTATACACACATACACACAAACACACAAATATTCACAAATAAATTTCCTGAACCTTCCCATGTTTGTCCACAGTAAGCAAAGGGTTTGCATAAAAGAATTCACATGCAATTATATCCCATATCAACACAGATCAGCCACTTAAGTAGGAAAAAATTAATATGGTTGCCTTATTATCCACTGTAAGATGTAAGTTTTTCTTTTTGAAAAACAGATGAGATAATATACTTATGGTACTGGACTGAAGTTCAAGTGCAGCCTGGAAGCTCTGGGCAACTGCTGCACTACTACTCACACCATGCTGAGATGCAATGCATTTTATTTCCATCATCTCAGAATACCAGTAAGGAGGCCACCAGCCAGCAGGTGACATAAGAAAGAAGAAGGGTTATGGAGTCTCAGAGACTACCTCCTCTGATACACTGACTTTACCACCCTTTATTACTGTTTTTCTAACCCATCTCACCCACTTTCCCTTCCTAATGGTTCACCTTAGTGCACACATGGGAGAATTAACAAAGCTAGTAAAGGAAGGGTATGGTAAATTTCCAAGCAGTCAATTTCGAAGTCTGCACACAGATTGACTTCTAAATGTCTGCTTGCTTGCTTGCTTTCTTTCTTTCTTTCTTTCTTTCTTTCTTTCTTTCTTTCTTCCTTCCTTCCTTCCTTTCTTCCTTCCTTCCTTCCTTCCTTCCTTCCTTCCTTCCTTTCTTTCTTTCTTTCTTTCCTTCCTTCCTTCCTTCGTTTCTTTATTGTGTTAATTTTGGTTTTCTGAGATGGGGTTTCAATGTGTAACACCTCTGATTGTCCTGACACTCACTTTTTAGATCAGGCTGGTCCCAAACTCACAGAGATTTGCCTGCCTCTGTCTCCCAAGTGTTGGGATTAAAGGCATGTAATACCACCCCCCTCCCCAGTTTTTGTTATTTTTAAACACATAGACAGCATATTCAAATTATTTATTTTCTTCTTTTCTTCTCATCCCTGCTTCCTGCAATTTCTAAAATTGGTTTTGGGAGGTTGGCTTTGGGTAGTAGGTTAAATACATGCCTACATTGTTTGCATCAGCAAGTTTTGTAGAGCAAGTTAATGGTACCCAAAACTGAGAATCATAATTCAATAGTAAACAAAACAAGTCCTATGTTCTTACATTTCACAGTTAAAAACTAACAACTTATAAATTTCTTGGCTTAGAAGTAAATTGATACTATTAGTAACAAACAAAAGAATTTCAAGTGAAGAACACCAGCCATTGGCAGTAATTTATGTAATTATATACATGTCTCCCTTTATCCTTACAACAACCTCCATAGAAGGTATTATCTTTATGTCTTTGAGAATACAATTAAATTAACTAAGAACATTAGCTAGGTATCAGAAACAATTTCACACATATTACCAAACCCTACTAGGATTTTAACTAATTCTTACTGCAAAGTAAAATTTTAAAGATGCAATGTTGCTTTAATCAATGTTGCCTTAATAATCATAAGCTAACCAAAGATTAGCTGAACTAGAAAATGCAGATGACTCATTTTATGATCAACTCCTTTTCCTTTTCCTCCCTGTAGGTAACACTATCAAGCACTTTCTTATGTCACCATTTAAACTCATCCAAGTAAATTAACTGATGGAAAAATATTGGAGATTATGTAATTACTTCCTCTGGCTCAGTGGTGTTGCCATCTGACTTCCAGTCAGCAAGATGAGATCTAAATTAAATGCAAATAATTGTTCACAATTAGGAAATGAAATGCCTGGAGAACCCCATGGTATTTTAAAACAAGCTGATATACTTGCCATCAATCAACAACTGAGACAATCTAGCGTGTACTTGGCTAGAGTTCCAAAGATTACAGTGTACATAGCAGCAAAATACCCTTCTTCATTGCAGGTAATTCCCAAAGATGCATACTTTAGTCAGAAGTAGGCACAGAGGCTGTATATACAAAAAGTATCCATCATTTAAATTTGTGAGGGTCACCAAATGGCCAATACCAAGTCATGCGATAGTTTGTATTATAAAAGGATCCACTTAATCATCTTGGATATGTTGGATAAATCTGGCTTTGAAGCTGTTAAGTGAGTACATTTTGTATTGATTTTAGTTCCAGTTAAAGAAGCTATTCTTTTTAAAATATATTTCTCAGAAAGATGACCTTACTGCCATTGGATTTATTCATATCTACCTAAAATGACCAACCACATCTAATAATAATTTTTAAAAAGCTTTATTACTTTAAAATAAAGAAAAAATATGTTATCTTTTCTTTTTGTGTTTAGGAATTTTTATTTATCTATTTCTATTATAATAAATTCATATTTTTTATCAACGTATCCCCTTATTCAAACTCCCTTCCCCCTCCCACCCATCCTATGGCTCAGCTGTTAAAGGCTAGGTGCACAACCAAAAATATCTTTTCAATAGAGGAAAATAAGAAAAGATGGAGAGAAGACATAAACCTGAGAAAAGAAAACATTTCCAGTAAAAAAAAAATAATAATAACCTTAACAGGTGAACAACTTAGTTGGCTAAGGAGGATATATAAATATCACTAATATCCATTTGCTATAGGTAACAGACAGCAAAAAGAATTGAAAGTAACTTGGATATGATCACACAAAGTACTCTATGTGTGTGTGTATGTGTGTATGTATATGTGTTCTTTTTAACACAAATCTCAGTGTCACTAGAGAGTACAGTTGAAATGTCCTCTTTTCTTGATTATCAAATATCTCCTCAAGGACATTGATTGCTTGCCAGCTCTATATACATGTGATATCAAGAAAGAAAAAAAAAAAAAACAGAAGGGATCAACGTAAGGATTCCTGACACTCCACCTGGTGAACTCAACATGACACTGGGTGAAACAAAGAATCCTTGTATATAGCAGCCACGTGGTGAACCCAACATGGCTCCGGCAGGATGTGCCATGTACAAAGGCACCTCTCTAGACACATATGAAATCACTCCCCTAAAGGTGGCTATGTAAACCCGTGCCCACCCTCTCTCTTTTGGGGGCTTTCATTAATAAAGTCATATTTTTTTTATCCATGTATCCCCTTGTTTAGACTCCCTTCCCCATACCGCTCCTCCCTGTCACTCATTCTCCCCATCACTTTATCTCCTCCCCAGAAATGGCAGGAGGTCCTAAGGTCCCAAGGTGGCTTAGTTCAACCTCTTAAAAAGAGGCACCATGTTGCACTCTGTTTCTTCTCCTCTTCTGCTTCTCTGCTCCTATACCTGCCTGGCAACTCTCCTAAATAAACTCTCATGTGGCCTTAGTAGTGTGTGTCTCTCTTGCCACATGCAAAACCAACAATCAGGCCATAGTGTCTTCAACCTATTGTAATGAAAGTAAATTATTTAAAACTCATCTTATGGTGAGTTTCTTTTTAGCTCAGAAGGAAGTAGATATTTTCTGATTTTGTGCATAATAAAGAGAAATTTTGTTAAAATGATCAAATAACTCATTGTCTAAAAATGGCTAAGTCAAAAGGAAATAGACATGAGAAATTATATATAAATGTGTATATATAATTATGTGTCTGCTATACAAATACAAATCCATATTTAGCATATTTTATAGAAATGCTCTTTAGCCTACAGATGCTAAAACATTGTATAAAACCCTTCAACTAGAATTATTAAGATTTTCTAACAATGTCACAGCAGTAATGCTATAAATGTATAGACTGAAGCATTAATATGTTAGATTACAATGTGACATAGCACTGTCCATAGCACTGACATGACCTCCTCCAGTAGTAAATACTTGACTGAGGTTATAGGCAAATATATTGCCCCATTTTGTTTTACATTAAAGAAATGAAAATCAGTATAATCAGGGTGATTTGTGAGCAAGGAATCAGAGCAGGAAAAGAAGTGATGGAAAGATTTCTGACACAAGCCTCAGCTGCTCCATACATGTACCTGCCACAAGAGCAGAAATATAACATATGATCACCCAAGCATTCTCTGTTGTTTGATATTTGGAAATGATAAATAAAACTGGCTTTTCAAAGTTCCCCTTATCTCTTTGACCCACATATAGTGCTTCAAGATTCAAAGGCAATCTCAATAGTGATTTAAGAACAAGTGAATTAGTTGACAACCTTAGGTTCTAATGGGAAGTTTTATGTTCTAAACAATCTTCTTATATTCAAAAGGTTTAACTTATATTAAAAATAATCTTGTTGTGGTCAAGAAACTACATCCTATGTTTTAATGTAACATTACCTATCTATAGACCTTAATGTAATCTTGCCAATCTGTGTTCTAATCCTGCATATTCTTTTCCATGTGACTTACAAACTAAATTCTGAGCTATAAAATTTACATGTAAGAGAAATTCCAGAGTGGCAATTTTGATAGATACTTGGAAAATGAAAATATCTTCTTTTTTTAAAAAAAAAATTGAAATGGCATTTTAGGGAGCTGACCACATTTCTAAAAGCCTATGAGCTTAATGATTTGTTCATTTTTATATTGTTTTACCCACAAAGATATGCTAGGGATCAAATATATAATCTGAAATACCAATCTATTATATCCTACTTCAGTTTTCATTTACTTTCCAAATTACAGTAGTCTTTTTTTTCTTCAAAATCTATCATAACTTCTACAAGTCAACTTCAAATAGGATAGAAAGTTAAACTTTTCAGCCTTTTAAAAGGACACATAAGTTGTAATTACTTTACAAAATAAATTAGATTTAATTCCCATGTTTATACTCAACCTAATTCATGTTAACAATGTGTACTACAGGATAGAGTCAGTTCCTCCAAAGCCCTAAAATCCACTCGTCTGTAAATCATACTTTCAAATTATATCTAGATATAAGATAATTCAGCCATCATACTCTCTTTGGCGCTCATATTGCAGCCTCAGATACAAAACTATATTATCAACTAAACTATGATTTGTTGGTACTTTAATTCCTAAGCTTTTTGTTTCTACACTGATTTTTCTGAAAAGACTTCTTGGAGATTACTTATACCCAACAGGAAAACATTATAGTGTTGTTATTCTTATTTCATTCAAAACATGTTTAACATTTAGACATCCTGGCAGAGGCCTATAATCGCAGAATTTGGAAGATAAGGACAAGAGGACCAAGAGTTCAAGGCCAGCCTTAGATACACAGGACTCTGAAGTCATTCTAGGCTATATGAAACCCTGTCAAAAACTAAGAAACAAATAACAGTCATATATTATAGGTATACTATCTGTGAATATAAAAAAGACTTTTGTATTGATCTTTTCCAAAAATTCTTGAACAGTACATTTAAGCATCTCTTCAAGTATATAAAATAAGATATTTATTTTAATCTCTGGAAAAAATTAATTATTCTAGAGAACTTAGATCATAAATTAATGATTATTTTCATGTGTCAAATGTTCAATAAGCCAAAGATATAGATATTATTCTGTTTTATAGATTCATGTATTATTTTATTTTTGCTGTATGAGCATTTTTCCTGCATGTATGCCTGTTCATTGTGGTGCACATCTGATACTCGCAAATATTAGAAGAGGACATAAGATTCCCCAGAAATGGGATGACAAGATTTTGTGAGATGCAATATGAATTCTAGAGACAAGACCCAGGTCATTTATAAAACCAGCTAAGCTCCTAACTACTGAGCCATAGTTCAACCTCTTGTACATTGTTTCTGACACTAATTTCTACCATTTTGTCTTCATTGTAAATGGTTTGAATATCTTAACACTATTCAACCACACTTATCTTCTGACTTCAATCTTTTTAAAAATAAACCATAAATACCTTTTATTCTAATTACATTCTTTCACATGCATGTATAATATGTTTTTGCATGCTCAAGAAGTAACATACAGCAAAGGTACTCAAAGACCTCTGGTATTTGGTATTTGTAAATATCCTGACTATCCCCTTAAAGACTCTGTACATTGTCAGAAGAGAAGCAAAACAATTTCAGACAGTTATGTAAATATTTCAAACAAAAATGAAGCTAATATTTATTTGTGGAGGCATTTTCCATATTTAGATGCACAGACATTTGACTACTTTCAGCCTTCCTTCAAATTGAATGACAATTTTCTCCCAAATACCACAGGATAATTATTGTGGGTGATGTTTTCAGTGCAAAGATTTTAAATAAAAAGGGAAATTTAGAGTTTAGTTTAACTCTTGAGCAAATATTGAGAATCTTTCAAATAATCTTAGTGGGAAACAAATCATTTCCCTATATAAATCTATTAGGAGCAAGAAGCCTATAAAAGTCATCATTTGGTGGTATATTAATGGGCTAGAGAAACAAAGCATGGCAATTAAAGATGAAAAGGAAGAAAAAGTATGCCAGCTATATTATTGTACAAAGTGATACTTTGGCTAAAGCAGGGCAGTGTCCTAAATAAATGATTTTACAACAAGCCAATCTGTCTGTTTTTCAAAACTCCCTATAATGTGGCATAGCTATTCTCATGTCAATTTAGACAAAAAACAAACAAAAAAACCTAGAGAATTAGCATTTCTCGTAGGCAGTAGATGAACATCATTTTCTCTCATTTACCTCAAATTATAACTGATCATGATAGCTTGGCTAATCATATTGAATAGCTTTCCCAAGCCCACACTTATGAATTAAAATACTTTCAACCATACATATTTATTTGCTTCCTTTGCCTCATTCATTTGTGTCTTTCCTTTCCCCAATGTCTATTCACTATGGTGGGTTAGCCTAATGAGTCTAAGGTCTCAAATTCAATCACAGTTGTGAACCTTACAGGTATAAGTAAAGTAGCATCTTCTTGTCTCTTCAAATTGATAAGTAGCACCTTCTTGTACCAGTGCTCTTTTATGCCATCATTTAGTGAATCACAGTTATAGAGCACCTACATTAAGTCTAACTTTGTCAAAGCACAGAGGTCACAGAGATAAGGCAAAAAGATTTGCTGTCTCCAAAGAACAAAGACACAAATACACAATTGTAGATAAGAGAGAATGACCTGATGTGGTGGAAGGGGGAAGGGATCTTGAATAAGAATATACAAGGATAGAAAATGTGACTTCTTTATTCATAATAATAAAAAAAAGTATGAACCTGGAGGAAGACAAAGTTAGTACCTACTTAGGAGACAAGTATTTGAGGACATGTTTAAAAAAAAATGGCTCCAAAGTAAAAGTAAATGTCAAAATAACTTGCTTTGGGTCTATAACATGGCAATATCAATAACAACCACAAATTTTAAATGATCAATTGTCTGACCACAGAGAAACCCGCCCGCAGCCTAAATAGCCTCTGGGCAGCCAACCTCAGTATGCCATGTAGGCACTACCCATAGGTCCAGGTACACGGAAGCAAGCCAGATCCTCAGCCTTAGCCATATATGGAGTTGTTTACCACAGAGAGTGCTCACCATGGGAAGGAGGAGGGCAGAGGCCAGCTCCATCTTAAGGTGTGGCTGTACGTAGCTCTCTACAATCAATAGAGTCCAAACATAGTGCTAAGCAACTAGCAGGATTCATTTCAGTTTATTTTTTCAATGATACTGGGAAATTAATAGTTATCATTCCTCAAAGAGGATAAGGTCTCCCATGGGGAGTCAACAAAGTCTCGGATATCAGGTTGAGGCAGGACCAAGGCCCTCTCCCCTATATCAAAGCTGAACAAGTATCCCTCTATAGATTATGAGTTCTGAAAAGCCAGCTCATGCACTAGGAATAAATGTTGGTCCAATTGCCAGAGACCCCACCAACCACTCAAGCCACACAACTGTCATCTATATTCAGAGGACTTAGTTTGGTCCTGTGCCGGTTATTCTCTTTGAGGCATGGATGGTGAGGTGGGGTGGAGGGAAGCTGGGGATTCAGGGGATGAGGGGTGGGAAGGAGAGCAGTGGTTTGTATGTAAGAAAAAACTTTATAGAAATGTCAAAACAAAGAAAGAGGAAAGGCTATAGGAAGAGTTGGGAGAGGGAAAAGAATATGACCAAAATATTTTATAAAAAATTAATAAAAATTAAAAATAAATTTTAAAAAGTCATCATTTCTCCATTTACACAGGAAAACAACCTCAGTATGATAAGTAAGCTAATCATAGAAATGGAAGCGTGAAGCAAATTCTGTCCAGTCTCTCACTGTCTATATATTGCTCAGTTGTGGATTTCTGTGCATTAATTGCCATCCACTGCAAAGGGGAAGCTTCTCTGATGAAGACTAAGCAAGGCAATGAACTATGGGCACAACAGTATACCATTATTAATCATTTATTGCTATGCTTCTTTAGCAGAATGATAATAGGTTTTCTTCTAGGCTCATGCCCTATCTTGTTTCAGGTTCTTGACTCTTCAGAAAGTGGTTGGTCATTTCCATAACAGTGTGCCACTATTGCAACAATTTATCTTGCAGGCAGGTCACTGTTGTAGATCACAGGGCTTGTAATGGGAAAATATCAATAACTGTCTCCTACCATAGCTTGAAGAGTAACTTCCATAAATGCTAGCTAGTAGGGATGAAGCTTCTAGTTAGACATCAGCTCAACTTCTCTGTTATATAAGTGTTATCCTCAACAATAAGGCTCTATCATCAGATTGTGGGAGTATTAATAATTTTGGAAATAAGATATGGTGTTGGAGGTTTTCCATAGGATCCTTTCTGTCAATTAGTGAACAAGACATAATCCATTCCTCCTAATGGAAGTTTTACTTGATGGTATAAGATATATATCTGGAGCATTTTCTTATATCTGGAGCATTTTCTCACCTATTTGGTGATTTCATTTAGATCCCTTTTTATTATTGATTTTTATTAATTTTTGTATGTATGTTACATACCAACCACAGCTTCTCTTCCTTCCTCTCATCCCTTTCTCTCACCCCACATCTTTTGTACCCCTGCCTCTACTCCTCAGGGTAAGACCTTCCATGGTAGTAAACAAAACATGTCATACTAAGTTGAGGCAGGACCCTCCTCCCTGCATCAAAGCTGAGCAAGGCATCCCACCATAGGAAAAAGTTTCCAAAAAGTCAGCTCATGTGACAGGGACAGATCTTAATACCACTGCTAGGGGCCACAAACAAACCAAGCTACAAAATATTACCCACATGCAGAGGGCTTAGGTTGGTCCCATGAAGGCTCCCTAGCTATGGGTCTAGAGTTCTTGAGCTCCCACAAGTTTGGGTCAACTGTCTCTGTGGATTTCTCCATCATGATCTTGATTACTTCCCCTTGCTCATATAATTCCTCCTCCTTCTTTTCAACTTGATTACAAGAGGTCATCCCAGTGTTTGGATATGGATTGATGAATCTGCTTCCATCAGTTATTGGATGAAGATTTTATTAGTGTATTCAGTTAGAGTAGTTGCAAGTCTGATTACAGGACAAGACCATTTCAGGTACCCTATCCCCTATTGCTAGGAGTCTTAGCTGGAGTCATCCTTGCTGGAACTTTCCCTGCTCCATTTATTTACCTGTGAATTTTATAATTTATTTTTTCTTAATATCTCAGTATTCTATTGTATAAATATGCCACATTTTCATTATCCATTCATCAGCTGACAGACATCTAGACTGTTCAGAATTTTTGGCTATTATGAATAGAGCAAAACACCTCTCCTTAAAGCTCAAGAATCAATGAGGAAGTAGAAACTAAAGAGTTTAAGAGCCAGAAGTCATGGATGATTCCAAGGAAACAAAGTCTTTCAGACATGACAAGGCTGATGCTCATATAAATGTACAGAAACTGTGGCAGTATGCACAAGGCCTGCACAAGTTCAAGTCAGATGAGGTCCCATCATTGAAATTGGAAGTGAACACAAGGTCCCCACCCTGACCAAAAAAAACTATCTGTAATTAATACTGCTGGCAAAAGATTATCTGTCTCATTGGATATATCAACCATCACCAAGGCAGACCCCATAACCAGGGGCACTTGGCCAACACAAAATGGACTTTTGTAAACTTTTTGTTTCATTTTTCTTTGGGCACTTTTTTTTGTCTTATTGGTCTTTTATTGTTTTGACTTTTGTTTTCATGTTTCCTAGGAGTTTTATTTTTTTAAGATTGAGAAAAGTAGTATAAAGTTGGGTGAGTATGGAACTAGAGATGATCAGGATAATACACAGAACTCACAGAGGAAAAATTACATGCCTAAAAGATACTGAATAAAAAATGGTTTTTCAACAAAAATATGTCAATTTTGAAACTTATCTGTTTTTTTTAATTTAAAGAAATATTGAAATAATTGTTTCTAAAAAAGCATTTCAAGAACTTAGGAAGATTCCTAATATGTCATCATCTAGATTCCCTGATAGTATCTTTTATATATTTTACTGATAAGGCTCTTTGATAGATAGATAGATAGATAGATAGATAGATAGATAGAATTTTATTAATCTGTTGAGAGCAAATCTTATGAATGATATCCTTTTTTCCCTAAGTACTTCAGGATATATTACAAAAAAAAGAAAATTCTCAAATGCGTTTGCATTACAAGGAACAATATCAGAAAGTGAGTATTTATAAAATATTATCTCACCATATGTATTTTAATAAAATGTTATTTTATTTCAAGAGCAAATTAATCTAGAATCATATGTCTTTTGTTTGGTATATTTGGTGTCTTATAAGAAATAATTGTTCAAGTATTTTCTAGCTTTCATGGTAATGATGCTGTCATTTTTCAGAGAACACTACAGGCATTTTGAGGAATGCTTCATTAGGGCAGTCTGGTGTTTTCTCATGACATTTCTGGTATAATTCCCAGAAAAAGAGGAGACTGTGTCCTTTTTCATGCCTCCTGAGTCCATAATGCATGATTATTTTATTTTTGATTATATTAACTTTGAATAGTTAGTGAAAATATATTCTACCAGGATTTTTCTACACTATAACAATAGTATTGTTATTTTATTTTTAAGTATTTTATGAGAAATGTTAATAGCCTATTAAACATTTAACCACTAGTTTTGAAATTTTAATTGTTGTTTAAATTAATTTACTACATTAGTACTACCACTGGAATTACACTACCAAATGACAATTTTCTAAATCCCGTATTTTTGCAGTTAATTAACTAGAATTTTACTGGTTAAGTACTTTTCCTTATCTCTTATTAATTTATATATTATTTACTAATATGTACCTTGTGAATATTTGAATTTATATTTTATTCTAGAAACTTTAATTTGTTGATATGATTATTTGCTGCTCTGAATGCACTAGCTTAAACCAAAGATCTTCCCTCCAGACTTCTTCATACATCTTTATAAACATATCTCCATCATTAAACTCTCCTTATTTATGACAAAATAAACAATGCCCAGAAAAATCCTCTGTTCTTACCTTAAAAATCAAGCAATTCTCTGAGACTAGCACTTGCTTTTAAATGGTTACTCTTTTAATAAATCAGATTTTTTTAAGTTGTCTATCTTTATAAAGTTATTTTAGTATCCCTAAATGCCTATTAAAAAGTCCATTTTTTCACAACTATTACTATAACACCAAGATCACCAATGATCAGTTTAGAAACTCTCTAAATACTTTCCAAATCCTTGAATAAAGACAAAAAAGGAGATTAAAAGGTAAAAAGATGAAGGGACAGGTAAAATATGAGGGAAAAAACCTGATAGAAACGGATTTTGTACTGTCTTCTCTGGTAAATTTTCAGTATAAATACTTTTACATTCAGCTTCTCACTATATCATTATAACATAGTCTTAGAAGTAGGTATTATTAACTTTTCTTAAGAGCTAAAAAGCAGGGCTTCAAATAGTTCAGTGATTGTCTCTAACTTGCACTGTAAGGAGAACTAAGCATGGAATTGACCCTGTATTACAAACCAGTCTTCTTGCCAACACTGCCTCTATCCAGTTGCATGCTAATACATATCCTACACTTAAGTTTATAATTGCATGTCTCTATACAACTGACAAAATGGTGCTTGATTTACACAGTTTTCATATTCCACAACACCATATGCTCAGACAGATGATAGATTTTCTTTAGTTTTAAAATCTTGTTACACTGCTCATCTTTCCTTGAATTAGGACTCACCAACTGCTCTTTGAGTTTGCTTTAGATGGTCAACATTGCAGTAAAGCAACAGTAGAATCCATTGACACATTGTAGGCATCAGACCATTGCCAATATGTGTAGTCAGATTTATCAGACCCATCCTTGCCCTGAGATCTGGACTAGCAGCCATGTTGTCCTAAATAATCTCACACACACTCATCTTAATTACAAGCTATTTGACCTATGGATCAGGCTTATTACTTGCTAACACTTACTCTTAAACTAATCTGTCATCCCATTCAGGTTTAGCTATGTGTCTTGTTACCTTTTTGCTCAGTATAGCATTCTCATCCCATTTCATCTGTGTTTTGCTGTCAACTGTCACTCTACTCTTATACTTCCTGGCATTTTCCTAGTCTGATAGTCCCATCTCTACTTCCTGTCTAGCTACTTGACCAATCAACATTTTATTAAACCAATATGAGCAACAAATCTTTACTGTGTACAAAAGCAATATCCTATAGAAAATATGTCTTATAATAAACACTAAACATTGTTAAAAACTAGGAAAATTACACATGGAGAATTTACTTTACTCCTAGAAGCGTAGTTAAGAGAACGGTAGTTTTTATTTCTGTAATAGGGCATAACTAAAATGTTTGATTATATAAGAGGGCAAGGTGATAGTAATGGTATTCATTCTGGACAGGAATTGATTAGAGATAGAGACCAAAATTCATCCACAGATATGTGCAAGTTAAAATAGGGTTCTGGCATGATTCTTTCTACTCTGTGGGGAAATAAGAATAAATGCCTTGTAGTAGAGATGATAGTTAATGTTTGTACATTTTTAGAAGTCCATTCCTATGCATGTACATTTCTATATAAACTTATGAATGATGGAAAACCTCATTTAATCCTTAATTTTAATCTTCTGCTTTTAGTATACCAAAATACTAAATATAAATTCTATTTAGGTCAAATTAATAGTACTCCAGCCAGAGAATTAAATATTTTCACTGATGTCTATATTTCACATATAGATTAATTATTCTCCTCTATTATGTGAATAAAAATACATGTAAATCCAATGACAAGTAGTGGAGAACTGAAAAAGTACCATGGTTTAGAATTAAGTTAAACAGAGAGAGAGAAAGAAAGGGGGAGAGAGAGAGAAAGAGAGAGAGAGAGAGAGAGAGAGAGAGAGAGAGAACAGTTGTCAATTAGCATATGATGCTTGAGATATATATGATAATAGACTTATGTTATAAAAATTTTGTGTTGATTTATGGATATTACACTGATAATTATATATAACTATTTAAAGAGAGCAGGATAATCAGTACCATAAATCAATTACTTTCCATATTCTAATAAGAACACAAAATAGTTTATTGGAATTACTTGTTCTTATTAGCCAAATCTTTTTAAGTGGATATATTTTACTCCTATTTTGTAGATAAAAATCCTAAAACTTAAATCATTAATGCTAATGATAAGGATAATAACATGACTGTATTACACAGTTTGAATGCTTTAGATTTACTGGTAGATACAAAGTTACTCTTGAATCTTAGTATTTCCCTAGAAAAAAGTTAGTGAATTACTTCCAACTAAAGGAATTTGGAACTCTTAACAAATTACCTTATAACTTTTTAAATATAGTAATTTAATTAATTCTCTGAGAATTTCATACAATGTATTTTGATAATATTCACTCCTCCACTCTTCTCTCTACTCCTTCCCCCACTTTAACACATTTTCTTCTCTTTTTAATAACCCATCAAGTCAAATATATGCTCTTCTTTTCTTCAGTTTTTCTCTTATGTTATTTTTACCTTTATCTTCTCATGCACTGTGATTCATTTCAATTACATTTCATTCAAAAATTTATCTGTTTTACAGAGAGGCATACTAAATGCATATAATCTATAATATTCATGTCAATGAATGTATACTTTCTCTTTCATTGGGCAAGTTTTAAAACTTATCCATAAGTAGTCTATGAAGTAAAGAATTTGCTTATATAATCTCCTTATTGGAGATTAATGCAAAAATCACCAAACTGACTACTAGTAGGGAGGGTATTTTTCTCAGATTCGTTGTTCCTAAAGTTCAAAATCAACTGGAGCCTAAAATATCTATGAAATTTTGGACTATGTACTCAAAGTAAGTGTTTTAATATTTGTTGGCAGAGCACTGATATGGATCTTAATATGTTGTTTTTAGAAAATGTTACAAGGTTTTGCTTATATCACTAACCTTGTAGTCCTTTTCTTGGGAACACAATTGCTTCAATAATTTTTACAAAAACAATCTGTCACATCTTAGCACTTTTTGATCTTGTTTATAAATAGATTAAAAAAAATAATTATCCATCATCTCAATAGACTCATGACTTGATGAGAAACAAGCATATGCAATAATGAATGCAATAAAGTATGGTGAAGATTGTGATATAGGTAAAGTAAGATAAAGTAGACCAAAAAAGAGAGTGGTGACTTATCAGATAGAGCACAAAGGTCCTCTTTGGAGGAGATACATGAGGTCCATTCAATGCAAAATTCAAATGCATTCAAAATTAAAAATGTTTGCAGGACTAGAGGGACCTTGTAGATATTAGTATGGTTGAATAAGGTGAACAGCAAGAAATATTAAAGGGTTATTATTGAGCATAGTGAAATTGATATCCCCCTTCTGTTGGGTCATGAGAGTAATGAGTGTTTCTATTAATAAAAATATTATTAGGTATGAGCATTAGAAATATCACCATAAATGTTGTTTGGGAAGACAGAAAAACACTGTCAAGTAGAAAGCATGGCATCAGTTAGGATAAGAAAGTATTTTGAAACTAGGGGTATTTCTAATTAGTTTGGAAATACTCTGCATATATTATACTATAACATTTTTGTTTATAAGCCTATTTTACAGGTAAAACATGTACAAACATATATACAGGCTACAAACTCTTTCATCTTTGTATCATTAGTAACTATGGTGGCTTAATTTTAGTACAGTTCAAGAAACAATGGCTGACTAACAGAATGTATGAATAAATAAATAATAAAAATGGGTAAATGATCAATATACTGTTCATTAGAGTTTAGTCCCATTATAAAATGGGGAGATGAGAACTTACTTCATTCATGTGGCAAACTGTCAAATATTAATAATATGGCACATGCTTACTTGGAAGAAAATAAAAATAGGTAGCCTTCTGATGATGAGATTTATCACACAAATTATGAGTTGAATCTCTATGTTTTTAAAAAATTAACTCTAAATTGCTTTAGGATAGATAGGGAGACTGAAATGAAAGTGTCATTATAGAATCCTTCGAATGCCCAATAATTCTTATCTATAAGTAGACTCATTTGGACACTTGCCTATTCCTATATGAAATCAAGGCATTGCTGCTTCTGACAGATAATCCCCTCAATTACATATCTAGGAAATTAAATAAATTGAAAAAGAAATCTTTTGCTTCGAGAAACCCCATTATGAGAGAAATAAAATTCTTACTTATAAGAAGCTATCAAGAATCTGAATATAAATTTAAAAAACTTAAAATAACTTCTTTTTGAATCTTATCTACAAACTTTCCTGGTCAGTTCTTTGAAACATTCCATTATCAAAGCCAAGATATTTTCATATTTCTGTGGTTTTTGTTTTTTCTTTCTAGTTAAAATTTCAGTAGTATAAATTCTAAATAATACAAAATAATAAAATGAGAATATATTCAGACATATAATGGGTGAGTACAAAATCCAAAATATTATACAAACAGATTTTTTTAAATAACTACAAAATGAAGAAAATTTATTTTTCAGAAATTAATGGTTGTGGAAAATGATAAATATTTCAGTATTATGAGTTCAAAAGATTTTAACTACAGAACTCTTGAGCTATTCAAAAAAGATAGAGAAATATTTCAACATAAAAGAATTTGAAAAGTATATTAGATCCACTGTTTTTCTAAAAAAATAAAATGGCTGAAATACATAATTTAGCAACCCTAAAAATAAAGAGAAAGAAAAAGAGGACCTCAGCTATATGAAACTATGCAAACAGAGAAATTAACAAAATCTATCTTTAAATTGAAACCACTGCCTCAACAGTTTGGGGAACAATTCTTAGCACTAAAAAAACAACAGCAACAAAATACAACAAAAAGAAAAGTAGAAGGTATGTTCTCTGTTCTGTAAAAGTACAATTTTGGAGAATGCTGTTTATAGCATGAGCATTGGTAATCTAATAACCAGATGCATTTTCATTTTAATGGATATAACAACAGAGTGAATTGCCAATAAACCATGTTCATATCAACTTTCTGAAGCACATTAAACTGAGAATGCCCCTCAAAGGCACTAAACTAAGCCAGAAGGACCATTTCAACATATGCCTATAATCAAGGGCCACAGGTATATAAGGAGAAAGGAATGAATAGAGAAAGTGAAGAATAAAAAGGCAGAAAATATAGAAGTGTAATTGCAATGTGGGAATAGAAAGTGACTCAGAAAATTGAGAATCATTCTCCCCAAGGACCCAGCAATACCACTTCTGGGTATATACCCTAAAGAGGCACATTCACACTCCAAAGGTATTAGCTCAACTATGTTCATAGCAGCATTATTTGTAATAGCAAGAACCTGGAAACAACCTAGATGTCCCTCAACTGAAGAATGGATTAACAAACTGTGGTACATCTACATAATGGAGTACTACTCAGCAGTAACAAAAAATGATATTCTAAAATTTGCAGGCAAATGGATGGATTTGGAGAATATCCTCCTGAGCGAGGTATCACAAACTCAGAAAGATAAACAGGGGATGTACTCATTAGTGGACTTTAAACAAAAAGCAAAGCATTCCCAAGCTACAAACCACAACCACTGAACAACTTGGGATCTGAAGCACCTTGGGCAAGCACCTTGGAGCCTATTTCTTCCAGGGGAACATGTGACCCAGTCTTGATGTTGGGGTGAGGAAAGCGGATCTGCCTGGAGTGGATGCTGAACTAAGCCACCTTGGGACCTTGGGACCTCCTGTCCTTGCTGGGGAGGAGATAAGGAGATGGGGAGAAGAGAGAGTGACTGGAAGGGGTGGGAAGGGAAAAGGAGTTTGAACAAAGGTATATATGGATAAAAAATATGACTCTTCTTAATAATAATAATAATAAAGACTCTTTAGAAAAAAAAGGGCACAGTATGAGAAATGTGAGAAAAACTTATGAAGTGGTTTTCTAGGAAAATAACTTATTTGGGAAGTAGGAAAACTTCTCCTCACTTTATCTCTATCCTTTGCTTCTGAAAAGATATCAATAATTGATATACCCAACCATGAAGAGGTAGGCCTGATACAGTGAGCAGTGATACGTATATAGAACACAATGGCATGTTAAATGTTAGTGCTTTATGTGATAGTATTATATAGAATAAAATTCAAGTTGGAAAGAAGGGATATGAGGGCCCATTCACAAGAAGTTCAGCAAAGCCATTGCCAGGCATGGTACAGAGGAACTGTAGGCTACAGTAAAAGGTACAGGTTAATGTAAAGAGATGTGAAAGCTGACTTCATGGAAACCAGGGGTTCCTACACTTTACACATAGGTGATCCAGGGCATCAGGGACTGCATTTGCGGTTAGTTCTTAGTCACCATCTGTCACCTACCCACTAAATAGCAGCATCATACCACTTCTTAGCAAAATACAAACAAAAGGTTATTGCGTTTTCAACAGTGATGCAGTAAAGTTAAGACAGAGAATAAATGTGCTTTTGTTTCTAGTTGTGTTCATAGAAAATGTAGAAGAGACAAAGACAGTAAGAAGCAGAAATTATAATCCTAAAATGACACTGTTAAATAGAAAATTTGTGGTAAGAATAACATACCAAAAGAATGAAAAATAGGAAGTATGAAGCCCAGAGATAGGGATGTAAGTTTTTTTTTAAAAGAGGGAAGCTTTGAGGATCTGTAAACCATGACACACGGACTGAAGGGTACACTGTCATAGTGTCATAATACAGCTTTTACCACAAAATTTCTCTTTTATTTCATCCCCTCTTTTTTAAAAATTTTATTTTGTTTCATCCTGGTGGGGGGTGGTTTCAAGAGTAGAGGGTGGATGGGGAGATGAGTAATGTGAAACCCACAAAGTATCGATTAAGATGTTAAAAAGAAGAAAAGCAGGAGGACTGGGGATGTGGTTCATTCAGCAGAGGGTTTGCCTGGTGTGCAACATCCCTGTATCCCAGCACCTCCTAAACTGGGCACATGACTCTTTTTAGAGCACAGGATAAAGGTTATTATAAGCTCCCTTTCAGACAGACACACACACTACCACCACTACCAAAAGAAAAAAAAAAGAAAAGAAAGAAAGAAAGAAAGACTAGATCTACAATTTCAAAGTGCAGCAGTGTGGCTATTTTTCAAAAGCCCACATGTTAACAGGTGTGTTCCTACTTTATGATGTTACTGGGAAATGGTAAACTGTTGCTGGGTTCTAACAGTTCCCTTAGGGAGGGGGGAAAGAAGGCTCAGAGTCAATGACACAGACCTCAAGCATCAGTTGAAGAGGATTAAGTCATTTATTCAACAATGGGGAGAGACTTATATACCCTCCTCCCAGCACCCAGGCTCTGTTATGGCTTGGTGATAGTGCAAGAATACCCCTCATTGGCTGGGCATAATCAGGAGACAGCATCTGTTGCTAGACAGATTCCCAATGATCAGAAACTCTGGGCAGTGTCTGTTGCTAGACAGATACCTAGCAATTAGGAATGTTGGTCAGCAGCTGTTGCTAGCCATCAGACAGACTCCAGGTTGGCTCATAAGGAAGTACATTATGTGCATTCCTTAGCAACTGATTTGAGGCAATTTCCTTAGTCCTATGGGCCTGTCCTACTACAGTGAACTAGTTACAGAGAAAGCACAAGTCAAAAATCTTTAGGTCATTGGGAACATGCCCATAAAAAGAACTTGGGGTCCTGATTCATTAATCTCTCCCTATCTTGCTTTTTAGTCATAAAGTTACTTACAAGCTGCTTAAAACTCCCACCAATCTCTAGGACTCCTTTAAAAATAGAAATAAATTCCAGCTACAATAGTTCTGCCCTTAATGCTCAAATGTTCTCACCATTTAGATATGATTTCAGTATATAAATTATTCAAGGTGAGACAGGCAAAAATATTTAGACCATAGTATAGTACTGTGATACATCCATATAATAACATATTGGTTAGCAATAACAAGAAATGAGCTACCAAGCCATGAAAATACACTTTTTATATATTCTTATTTTATTTTGTTTTGCTTTGTTTATGTGTAAGAGAGCTTGTCATAGTGTGCATGTGGAGATCAAAGGCATCATACATCATTATAATTATGTTACAATACTTATAATTATGTTACAATAAAGTATATGAATTAAGCATATACCCAAAGATTAACTGTGGGTTTGGAAAAATAATGATGAAAAATGTTATTTCATCAGATACTCCAGTGCTATATGTTTATAAAGGGTGTGACTGTGGTACCACAGAGAATTTGGCATATATGGAAACTAATGGATTTTCTACTAATTTTTTCTCTAAGAGTTAAGATACCTTTTATAATAAATTTTGGTAAGTGTTTTTTTTTTAAAAAAAAAGTGTGAAAGGTAATTTTTCTTTTCATAAATGAAAAATGGCCAAAGGAAAAATAGTGAAAGTAATATTCTAATTTATTATACTAATTAAAGAACACCTGTATGATAAGCCAGTGTAAGTTTCTATTAGGAGAATGATTCCTACTGGGTTACACTTTAAAGTCCCCCAAAATCATTAGAAGAAATTTATGATGAAATATATTAATATATTAATATCCTCTTTAAAAGCAGTAGAATATCTCTTACCCTAACACTTTATTTGTTTTCACCAAAAAAAGTAAAGAAAAGGAAACAAACAAAAACAAAACAAAACACCAAAACCTAAAGACTTACATAGAAAAATCCAATGGGGGATGAAAGTGAATGTAGGTATGACTGGTTATTAATTCTTAGAACTGAAACTTTAGATGATATTGTTGAGTAATTTGGTACATATTTGTTACACTTCTGTGTGAAACATAATCACTGTATCTGATAGTGGTGGAAAGAAAAACATAGGCCTTTACTTTCTACATAATCTACACCTATAATTACATCCCTCCCTTGGGTATGTTATTGTAAGGGGGTTGCAAGTAAGAACAGTGCCTTTTTTTATGGGATCTTTTTATACATTTCAATATAGAAATAGTACAGATATGTCTAATGGCTGAAAAATGACTAAGAGAGATAATGATCCAAGATGTTAGAGTCAGGCTACTGAAATTTCAAGATTGTAACCTGATGATTCTTGCCTGATCTACAGGCAGCTCTAAGGCTTACAAATATTCCAGATTTGTATTGGTGGATAGCAAAAGCAAAGATCCATCATATCCCAATAATGTCTAGGTAAATAGACATATTTATTTTGTCAGCTAAAGAAATATATGTACATTCAGAGGCCTTGGGACTGGCACTCAGCTTTGACACAGAACACGGGCTGCCCAGAACATGGCTGGCATAATAGCTGCAGGGGGGCAGTTCAGCAGAATTCCTGGGAACAAGGGCAAGAAGTAAGAGTTTATGGAGTGAACTTTGCTACTTGAGAACAGCATTAGACAATCTGCTCAGTCCATGACTGACATAATAGAAGCAGGGGAGCAGCCAAAACACTAGGCATGCAGCTGAGAGGTTAGAGGTAAAACAGTGACTTTTACCACCTGAACCCAGGCCCTGAGACAGGCACTCAGCTTCAGCACAGAAAACAGTCTGCTCAGAACACAGATGGTATAATAGCAGCAGGGAAGCAGCCGAGTCCATAGGTGCACAGCTGAGAGGTGAGAGGTCAGGCATCATAGCACTTCAACCTCACAAGAGCAGCCAACCCTCTGAACACATAGCTGATTAAGAGCCCACAGACCAACAACCCAATGAGAGCTGATCAAGAACTAACCAAGAGTGAAATGAGGAAACAATGGGCAGATACCTGTGCAAGAATACATACAACAATACGAAGGTCAATAAGACACCTCCAGAAGAAGCAAGTGGTTCTATAGCTTCAAGAACTGAACATATCAATGAAGGGGGAACAGAAAGAAACAACCTTAAAAACAGCTTTATGAAACTAAAAGAAGCCTTAAAGAGGATATAAAAAAACTCCCTTAAAGAAATAGAAGAAAATACAAACAGAAAATTGGAAGTGATGAACAAAGCCCTGAAAAAAAATAAAGAAAACCAAGAAGAAAAAAACCAAGCAGGTGAAAGGCATTTATCAGAAATTAAAAACTGAAATAGGAGCAATAAAGAAGGCACAAACTGAGATAAAGCTAGTATCGCGGTAAAAACCCACCGTGAGATATGTTTTAAATGGGGTTTATTTTGTGAAAATAGCTTACAAAACAGAGCCGGTTTTAAGAGAAGATGACAGGATAAGTTTGCAGCGCACTGGAGCCTTTCTAAGGAAGATTCCTCATCCCCACACCATAGGTCCGAACTCCGCGCAGCTGGGCCGAACTGCTCACCTGGTCGGGAACTCTCGCGAGAGAATGACGGCTTCCTGTCCTGGTCCTCTCCCTCGAAGGTCTACTTCTGGAATCCTTTCCAGTTAACTACGCCCCGCTCGTCTCCAGTCCTATGACGAGATCGTTCACATATATAGTTCCTGATTTCCCGCTACAAGCTAGAAATAAAAAAAAAATCTGAAAAAAGACCTGGAACTACAGATTCAAGCATAACTAACAGAATATAAGAGATGGAAGAGAAAATCTGTAGGGTGGAAGACTCAATAGTGGTAATAGATACATCAGTTAAAGAAAATGCTAAAACCAAAAAAGTCATAACACAAAAATGTCCAGGAAATTTGGGACACCATGAAAAAGCCAAACCTGAGAACAATTGGAGTTGAAGAAGGAAAAGAATACCAGCTCAAAGGCACAGAAAATATGTTCAACAAAATCATAGAAGAAAACTCCCCCAACCTAAAGAAGGAAATATCTATAAAGATACAGGAAACCTACAGAACACCTAATAGAGTAGACCCATGTAAAAAGTCTGCTTGCCACAAAATATACAGAACAAAAAAAAATACTAAGAGCTGCAAAGAAAAAGGTCAAATTACTGATGAAGGCAGACCCATCAGAATAACACACGACTATTCAATAGAAACAATGAAAGCAAGAAGGTCCTGCTCAGACATTATACAGACACTTAAGCGCATGGATGCCAACATAAAATACTGTACTCAGCCAAACTATCAACCAACATAGATGGAGTAAACAAGATATTTCACGACAAAACTAGATTTAAACAATAACTATCCACAAATCCAGCCCTACAAAAAAACCCTAGTGGGAAATCTCCAACTTAAAGGAACCAGAAACATCCATGTAACCACACACAATTGATAAGCCCATAAAAAAACGCTCCCACTAAAAAAAAGGAAACAGGAACTACTACCAAAAAAATGACAAGAAATATCAGTCATTGGTCCTTAATATCCTTTAACATCAATGGTCTCAATTCACCTATGAAAAGACACACCCTAGCACAATCTACACAAAAACAGAAACCATTCTTCTGCTGCATACAAGAAACATACCTCAACTTTAAAGACCAACACAGATTAAAAGTAAAGGGTTGGGAAAAGACTTCCCAATAAAATATCCCTAAGAAACAAGCAGGTATAGCAAGTCTAGTATCTAACAAAATAGACATTAAACTAAAATCAAGAGAAAGAGACCAGGTAGGTCACTGCTTATTCATCTCAGGAAAACTCTACCAAGACAAAATTTCAATTCTGAATATCTATGTCCCTAACAATATGGCACCTACATATGTAAAAGAAACACTACTAAACATTAAAGATCATATCAAAACTGACACATGAATAGTGGGAGACTTCAATATCCCACTTTCACCCTTGGATAGGTCATACAGAAAGTCAACAGAGAAATAAGGAATCTAGCAGAAGTTATAACCCAATTAGACTTAGTAGATATATACCAAATCTTCCACCCAAACAAAAAGGAATATACATATTTCTCAGCACCACATGGAACTCTCTCTAAAATTGACCACATACTAGGTCATAAAGCAAATATCAACAGGTATCAAAAAATGGGTATAACTCCTTGTACCACTTCAGATCACCATGGTCTAATATTAGATTTCAACAACATCAAAAATTACAAAAACCTACCACCTTCTGGAAACTACACATTACTCAACTAAACCACCAATGAGTCAAGGAAGAAATTAAGAAAGAAATCAAAGACTTCCTAGAATTTAACAAACATGAATCCATGACATACTCAATCTTACAGGATACAATGAAAGCAATCTTAAGAGGAAAATGCATAGCACTAGATGCCTATATGAAAAGACTAGAGAAATCCCACACAAAGAACTATCAGCACAGCTGAAAGCCCTAGGACAATTAAAAGCAAACTCACGTAGAAGGAACAAATGGCATGAAATTATCAAACAGAGCTGAAATCAACACAATTGAAACAAAAGAACAATACAAAGAATCAATGAATCATAGAATTGGTTCTTTGAGAAAATGAACAATATAGATAAAACCTTAGCCAAACTAACCAAAAAGCAGAGATAGATTATTCAAATTAAAAAAAAAAATCAAAAATGAAAAGGGGGACATAACAGCAGACTCCCATGAAAAACAAAGAATTATCAGGTCATACTTTGAAAATCTATACTCCACAAAGATGGAAAACCTAGACAATATGGAGAGCTTTCTGAACAGGTAACATTTACCAAAATTAAATAAAGATCAGATTATAGACCTAAATAGTCCTGTAACACTGAAGGAAATTGAAGTTGTCATTAAAAGTCTCCTAAATAAAAAAGCCCAGGCCCAGATGTTTTCAGTGCAGAGTTCTACCAGACATTCAAAGAAGAGCTAATACCAATACTCAAACTGTTCCATACAATAAATTGAAGGAATATTTCCAAACATTTTGAGGCCACAATAACAGTAATACCCAAGCAACTCAAAGACATAACAAAGAGAGTATTGCGATCCAATTTTGCTCATAAATATTAGTGCAAAAATTCTCAACAAAATTTTGACAAATTAAATCCAAAAACATATAAAAAAATTATTTCTCCCCAAGGACCCACCAATACCACCACTGGGTATATACCCTAAAGCTGCACACTCACACTCCAAAGGCATTTTCTCAACTATGTTCATAGTAGCATTATTCGTAATAGCAAGAACCTGGAAACAACCTAGATGCCCCTCAACTGAAGAATGGATTAACAAACTGTGGTACATCTACCCAACGGAGTTCTACTCAGAAGTAAGAAAAAACAATATCCTAAAATTTGCAGGCAAATGGATGGATTTGAAGAATATCCTCCTGAGCAAGGTGTTACAAACCCAGAAAGATAAACAGGGGATGTACTCACACATTAGTGGACTTTAAACAAAAAGCAAAGCATACCCAAGCTGCAAACCACAACCACTGAACAACTTGAGATCTGAAACACCTTAGGTCAGCACCTTAGAGTCCATTCCCTCCAGAGGAACACCTGACTCAGCCTTGATGTTGGGGTGAGGAAAGCAGATCTTCCTGGAATGGATGCTGAACTAAGCCACTTTGGGACCTTGGGACCTCCTCCTCCTGAGTGAGGTATCACAATCCCAGAAAGAGAAGCAGGGGATATGCTCACTCATTAGTGGACTTTTAATAAAAATATCATTGTATACAAGAGCTCATGGCTAGAATATAGCTAAAAGACACAGTGCCTCACTTCTGTATTGATGGCCTCTGGTTGGGGTGTGGGTGAGGAAAGATTTGTTTTCTTTAAGGGGCTGACCACATGGAGTTTAATTATGTTCCAGTAAGTAAATTAGCAGGAGGAAAGAGTGTTTTTGCAAATGGAGAGATCATAAGTGTGGGTTATGGATCTGAAAGGACTGATAACTGAGTTTGATGGGGTGCATGATGTAAAATCACCAAATAATATATATAAAATAAAATAAATTTTAAAAATCAATAAACAAATAAAAGAAATATATGTACATTCTGTTAAATACTTGCACCTGGCTTAGAATGATGGAAGACAATTCATGCTTCTTGTTGTTTTCCAGCTTTAAAAAGTAGTACAAATTAAAAAAGAAAGTGTAACTTCTCTATAGCTATCAAGTCTATTTTTTTTTCGATTACTAAAGTCACTTCATTTAACTATTGAAAACCATGTTTATCATCTATTATATGGCTTATAATTTTAACAACTACCATTGTGTTCTTTGATTTTGTCACTTTGTTCTTAATGGCTTCTTGGGAATAGTGTAATCATGTAACTCAGCCATTTCTATGTATATATCTTATATATATTTAATTTGCTTCTATTCTGTCTTTGCATATTATATCTAATTCATGTAATTAAGTTTATTTATTTCAATGTGGTAGTTTGGGGCTGACTAAACATTCACTTTGAACAAAATTCCTCTTATTGACACTGTGGAGAACTATGACTACTGAAATATATTTCTTTCATGGGGTTTAAGTAGTAGTGTTTAGAAAATTATTGTTTCAGGAACAGAAAGTTGTGATAAAAACAGAGTCCATGCTCTTTTAAAAATTTATCTCATTAGTAACATTTGAACAATAGACATCTATGGTTCATTCCCAAAATGTCTGAAGTTTTACTACAAGTATATAGTTGTCTTGGGAACAATGCCCCAACTTTTGTTTCACTTCTTGATAACCTGTTTACTTTTCTAGATTTTCATACTTTATTATCACATACCTTTATAGGTTCTATGGGAGAGATATAGAATATTCTACAAAAATTTCGAATAATGTCAATGTCCTGTAGATTTTCTCAACAATATATTTAAAATGAAATAATTTCTCTTTTCCATGTCATTTATTTCAGCAAATATATGCATACATGACGAGATTATATGTGAAACTGGAATGTAAAGTGTCAGTGACCTTGAATATTAACTGATTCTTCAATTTCTCATTTATTCATTGTGATTTTTTCATAGTTCATCTATCAAATAATTCTACACCCTTTGCACCAGAAATATATTATGAAAAGTAATAGAAACAATTTTAAATTAAAAGAAAAGGAGAAGTCTACATTTAAAACAACAGAGGATATAAATTGCACTAGCAACAAAGAACTTTCTACCATATTGAGACACTGTGGGAGATTCCCATGTTAACCACAGATGCTAGAATGTTCACACTGCCTGATTTTATTTTATTCTCTTCAGATTTACAGCAACTGCCAGAAGCTACTTCATGTGTCTCCAGCCTGTTTTCCACTTCTTCAGTATTCTTTTCAAGGCATTTCTTTAAAAAATCTAATTTTTAGACTATAATGTAATCACATCATTTCATTTTCCATCTCTTCTCTCAAAACTCCCCCATGCCCACAAATTTTTCTCTAATTATTATTGTTAAATATTTATACATAGAAAATAAATTCATCTTGCTGAGTCAGTTTATTATGGCTTATGTGTAGATAATTGCAAAGATGACCACTTCATAGTGAAGAAAATATTAGGGGTACATCTCTAGTAAAGATTGTTTCTCTCAGTAGTCATATGTAGCCTTTATACATCTCTGGTTGACCTGGAATTTACAATGCATACCAGGCTGAGTTTGAACACATAGAAAGCCCCCCTGCTTTCCAAATAGTAGGATTACAGGTGTACATGACTGACCACAGGTATGTGGCAACACACTCAACTTTTCTAAGCTCTCCTGGCCAGAATTTGAACAGAGACTGCAACAGTAAGAGTCCTTAATCCTAATCAGAATAGCACCAGAAACCTTCCTTAAATAGTATCTTAAGGACTATTAATTGCAGTGATGTTTCAACACCATCAATTAAAATGTTCCAATAGGAAGATCACCAACATGAAAAGCAAATAAAGCATTGACATTTTATGTTTCCAAATACATTCAAATGAACATTCCAACTACATTAGCAAGAAGTACTTTTGGCTAAAAGAAATGGTAAACTCACTCAAGAGGATCAACAGAGGAAATGCTAGTAAGCAATGTTGGTGCAGATATCTTCCAGTATTAGAATATGAGATGAGGATCCAGAATCTTCTTTTTGTCTCTACCCTCTTAGGTATATTGAATGTGAGCCTCCATATATTGGTATTATGATAGTATAATAGTAATAATGTTTTGGTAATATGATAGTTTCTGTTGCACTAAGACTGAATTTAGGAAAAGGGAAAGGGCTAGGTAGTACTGTAGCTACAGTTCCTTTAATCTGAAAAAGCAAATTTTTCTTAGAAGGATGCTGCTACACAACCCCTTCTATTACCTTGAATAATACGTTCATTTCCAGTTTCAGGAGGGTTGATAAGCTGTTTTTTTTTCTGCTATTTAAATCACAATAATAAGGAAGATATAAGAATGCTTCAATAGTTTATAAGCCAGAACATCAAGAGTACCTGCAACACAAACTAAATGAACTATTGTTATACAGGTTCTGTATACAATAAATATGTGAGTATATGAGAAAAATTTATGACAATGTATTGTAAAAGACAATTTGGGGTAAATTGAAGGAAAATTTTTACCATGTATTAAAATAGATTTAAATGTACTTATATTTTACTGTAATTCATAATGGTCCCTCTGTCATGCTTTATTTGAATATTAAATGAGACAACCTATGTGTGGCATTTGGAAAATTACCTTTAACAAAGTTTTACTCAAGAAATGGTATGCTAAATATTACTCTGCCCATATACAAAGAACATTCAACTCTAATTGCATTGAGTAATTATAATCATCAGTAATCTCATGCAATGAAGTTGAGGGTGCTTATTTCTACTTTTATTAAATTCATATCAAGCTTGACATATTGTTAGAAAGCTCTTTTTCAAATTTATTTTTTTAAGTGGTTTACTTCATGTGTGTGTGTGTGTCTTGTAAGAAATGATTTACTATCCCACTTATTTTCTTAAAAATCAGATAGTAATTTTTAAACTTAAAAATTAGAAATATAAATTGCCAAAATTCAAGTGAGAACACAAAAGACTACTGTTGTCTTTGTATAAGAAGAATATGATAATTAGGGATCAGAGAAATTAAGTGTATGATACTGGAATCTATAATCATTATGTTTCTAATGAGGGTGCTCTGACAAACAATTAATCAAGCTTCAGTGGTCTGGATGAATCATTCTTATTCTTTGACTTTGTTACTTATGAAGCATATTTTCTTTTAATTGCAGACTGAATAGATTTTCAAACGATGTTGATAATAATTATTGATGATTGAATTGCACTGGATTGTGGAATTTAGTTTCATTTGGACAAAGAAATTCAAACAATTGAGCAATTAATTTCATTCCAATCAATGGAGCTGCTACAAAATCAGCTAGCAACAACATTATAGAATTTAATTTAATGTTGACATATCATGGGTTAGTACAAATGGGGGCCAATGATTTAGCATCCTGACTAATAATTTGCAATTAGAGAGTTTGGAGATTAGAGTTTAGAGATTGTCACCTTAAAAGTAGAGTAGAAGCAAATGTGGCTTAAAATTAACTTCCTTAAAATCTTTAAAGAGTGAATGACTTGATCCAGATAATATAAATAGTTACTTATATCAAGAACTGGCACTAAGTTGCGTTGACTCTTTTGTAGTTATATGGCCTAATAGTTTTCCATGTTTCTATGGTCCCTGCCATGATTTTTTTAAAATACATTTCGATTGAACAAAATTTTATGCAATATATTCTGATCATGGTTTCTCCTCCCCTAACTCTTCCTAGATCCTTCTCACCTCTCCACCCACCCAACTCCACTCCCCTTTTTTGTTCTCTCTCACTCTCTCTCTCTCATGCAAACAGGCAAACAAACAAAAAATCAGAGTAAAAACGAAAAGACTGTTGAAACACAAACATTAAAAGAAATATAATTAGTCTTTTAAAAATGAAGACAGAATATTTTTAGACTCCTAAACTTTACACAATGATACATTGAGATTAATAATTGCGGTTGGCAAACACTCTTTTGCAGGCCAGGTTGCTGTTATCATTGTCACAACCTAGAAAATGGATTAGGAAACAACATCAAAGACATACTTTCAGAAGGTCATGCTTGCTCATGCATATGGATGTCACTTGGCCTGAGGACTCAGGAAATACCTGCACTTGGATTCTGGATGCTATGGAAATCCTAACATAGGTAGTAAATACTTTTAGACTTGTGATTACACAGTGTCTATCATGACTCTTCAATTCTGGCAATAATTAATTAATTAAATAAGCCAAGGAGAGCAAGGCAACAATAAAAATTCATTCATGGAAACAGACAATAGGTAATGTTTGTCTTTCAAGAAGTAGTTTGCCTATTCCTGATCTAAAATTGGTGTTTCTTTCTCAAAGTCACACATTTCTCATGACTGATGAGGGAAGAAAGGGTAAACATGTTTCTTTTTGTCACTTCTTTACAGACATCTTTAGAGAACATTTTCACAGGTATGAGATAGTTAAACAGATAAAATAAAGTAAATAAATAAATGTTGTATACTACTGGCACTTTGATTCACTTTAGGAAGGGAAGTAACTTTGTTTAGGAAACAGATTTATCAGCTATTTCTGGAAGATGACTCCTTTAGTTCCAGGTTTAGCAGAAAGCAATAAAAACAAAGGGAATGACTCAATGAGTCTTCATTAGAATTGGACACAACCAGATTTAGGAAGAAAAAATAGAGAAGGAAACTCTGAGGAAAGGAGACAAGCCAGTCACCAGATCTAAGTGCTAAATAGTATTTTAAGAAAAAGTTACCTACTAAGAGTGTAAGATGTGAATGATTAAAACATAAACTTTCTATACTCCTAAAAATTTAGCAAATTTGACACACAAATCAAAAACTTTTATGAATGGGCCTTTAAGGATATGTGTGTGGGAGTAGCAAGATTTAAATAGAGAAACAAGTATCCTGTGTGGGCCAATTTTTTATGTGTGTGGTATTAAATTAAATAAAACTTTCTACAGAGCATCCATCTGCTTCCTCTATTTTTGTTGCTAAACCCTGCCAGTGAAAATCCTATTAACAGGGTGTGTTGGTCCAGTTATAAATAAAACCTCCAACCACAAAAGAGCCCTAACTCCCCACTCTATACCATCTATTTGAAAACTTCATCATTCTATTTAAAAAGCTCAGGCACTAGATGATAATGCCTGTGATCCCTACTCTACTACCTAAGGTGCCTCTGTTTAAGTATGAATCCTATCACCTCATGATCTTTACAGTGTCTGTGACCTTGCCACTTCCCTCTTCAGACTTTCTCATGTAACTGAATCATTCATACTCAGAGCTTGAGTAGTTCCTATTACTTTTTAAGTCATGCATGCCACTGCCATCTACTATCATTTTGTTTTCCTCTCACAACATACCTTTATGAAATGAAATGTTCAGAAACTCATTCCTTAATCCTCACACAAACCTTATACCATACCAATCTGTAACTTTCTCCATTGCTCTTTTATTAGCATATACAATAAAATTGAAATCCTTAAGATCCTTGGTAGCACTTGCTTGCTATTGTTAATGATTCACGTTTTGAAAATTATTAATCCTTTGGTTTTCAATCCATGGCCTTTGTTAGTATAATCATTTTGTTGTTTCTTTCTTTCTTTCTTTTTGTATTGCTGTTTGTTCTGTTATTGTTTGGTTTGGAAAATTGTGTGTCTTCACCAACCTCATTGACTACCTTCAACACAGTTTTGCTGGACATCAAGATTGTTACAAGTAGAAAGTAAAGTATTGAAATGGAGAAAAGAATTTAAATGATGAGGAAGGAGGACAAGAAACATTAATGGAATACATATAGCATGAAACAAGAGGAGAAACTATTTGGGGACAGAAAGAAGTTCAGCAAGAGAATGGACTATGCAGTATATGGGAAGGTCGTAATGAAGATAAATAATACCAAAACATAAATAGATAGATAGATAGATAGATAGATAGATAGATAGATAGATAGATAGATGAAATTCTAAGAATGAAGCCTATTACTTTCCATGATTATGAAAACTGGTTTTAAAATTAAATTACCAATCTAACCTTAGTTTTTTTTTAAGAAAGCAAACACAATTTACTGTAGTCAAGGAAACAATGCAGCATTCATGTAGAGAAACAGGAAAACCACATATGCACCTGTCACTCAGCTTAGGAAAGTGATCATTATCAAAATTAGTGAAGTTTCTTATGGGTTTATTATTGAAAATCTTCTCCTTCATTTATTCTATAATGGACTATAAACCTGAATGGAGTATTACTTATGGAATCTAATAAATAAATAAATAAATGAAAGAAATTTAAAGGAGTGTTGGATTTTGTCAAAGGCTTTTTCAGCAGCTAAGGAGATGATCAAGTGTTTTTTTTTTTCCTTCAATTTGTTTTTTTTAATGTAATGAATTATATATTTATTAAATAAATGCA
>PVIH01012207.1:0-39350 GCA_004025045.1 Sigmodon hispidus
ACTTGATTTTCCAAATACAAAATTAAAATTAATTTCTTTTATTTATATTATATTGAAGTAAATATATGTTTTAATTTATGTTATAATATTTTTTAAAATATATGATTGATACTGTATGTACTTTACTTGATTACTTTTACCTAAATAAATACTGCAGATTTAGATTCAGCTTCAATAAAATAAATACATATAGTTTTCATATTAAATATATATTTCTGACTCTTTACTTCAAGTACATATTGATAATTTGCTTTATCTCTTTTCAGATCAAGCTATTTTTAAACACTCTCTACTTACTGGTAGGAACTTCTCTTTCAATGAAATAAGAATAAACAAAGAAAAATTTAAATGAAGCAAGCAGTCATTTTTGTAAAGAGACGCACTCCAGGAATTCTTCTGTTTGTTGTGCTATCGGTTGAATATGTTTCCCTCTGGCACAGTAATTATAGCATTACAGTTTTCTGGCAACAAATGGCTTCTGGGGGTCACCAAATGTCTCTGATTCACTGCAGCATTTAATCTTCCATAAAAGCTGTTGACTGCATCATGTAAACCGAATGCCAGAAACATTATCCTTTAAATCACGCCTAGCTGCTAATTAATGGATGTATAAATGTTGAACAGCCAAGTCTACATAGAGTCATCACAGACACTTTGCCCATAAGTAAAATAGAGTTCCGATGAGCCATAAACTAGTACTATACTGTCTATCTATTCAGATTGAATTGCACTTGAGGAATATAAAGCTATCTAAAACTTAAAATGTATTTCTTGCCCTCAAACTGCTCAATAATGTTTTATTATATCTCAGGAAACTCCTCCAATCTATCTTATGACACACATGCATGTCTATACTTTAGAAACAAAACACAGGAACAGCATTTGATATTTAGTACCAAGATTTGACATGGTATCATTGTAAGTTTCATCTGTAAATTTTTAAGTCACAGAGAAAAAAATCTAAAATATAAAAATAAAAAGTCAAGAATAGCAAACCTTGAGGTCACACATGAGAATGCAGACAATACAAAGAAGGGAATGCCTCTAACTTTACACATTGTGACATAAGTATTAATTGGCTTATTATTTTAGACTTTTTAATATTTAGATAATGATAGAAGGTACAATAAATGCAACATAATAGACAGGTGCACCATGTTGCTCTGCTTGTTGAACTCACCACGGCACTGTTAGCATTCATTGCTAAGATATTTGGAAAATAGTCAATACAATATAAATAGCATCAAAGATTATGGTTATCTTTCTTTCTCTTGATCTTTACCCCAAGATTCTGAGTATCTTTTTCTCTTGAAAAGTAAGAGATATGCACAGATAAAATCTCTCAACACTTCATTAGAAAGTTATTTCTTCCAACCAGATAAATAAACATTATCAGCCTATGATAAAACGTAGCTTTATGGTTCCAACATTTTTGTTATTGCTTTAAATTTATTTTAACCATGAAACATTTTAACCAAGATTTCAAAATAAAAATGAACCTCCCCAAAAATTAGAAGCCCAAGAAAATTGCAAAACATTGTTACAATTAAAGAAAATTCATTTAATTCAAGCACTAAACTTCTTAGTCATCAATGCATGGGGCAGAAAAAGTTTCAGGTGGTGTAGCTACTGTCTGTAAGTTGAACTGTTCTCTCCTGAAGGGATGAAAATCCTAATAAAACTCCAGAAGTTAAGAAAATTTACAAGACTCAGAAAACACCCAAAATTCGAAAGTTTGCAATGCTTAGAAAGTTACTGGGTTAGGTGTTCTTCTAGAGGGAATGGGCTCCAAAGTGCCAGTCCATGCACAGAAACATAGTATGATCCCTCCCCTTGAGGCTTCACATACTGCCCATGTTGGTGTACAGTCTTGGAGAGCCAGGTTCCTTTTCCTGATGGTTCCCTTGCCTGGAGTGGACCCTGAGCTGATCCACCTTGGGACTTCTTGCCCTTTCTGAGGAAGGGATGGGGGGGATGGGGAGGAAGGAAGCTGCAGGCTAACCAGGAGGGGTGGCGAGGGGGAAGGGAGTTGGAACAAAGGGATATACGGATAAAAAAGACCTTTATTTTATAAATTAAAAAAAGAAAAAAAGTTTCTGGAAACACAAAGCCTTTTGCTAAATTATTTTACACAGTCTACAATCGCTGAAGTGAAGAATATTGGAGGGAGCTGAGAAGTATAGCAATCAGTTTTCTTGGTCCATTTTCTTTCAGGTCTGGACTTCTCAGTTATGCAGTAGCATGAATCAACCATGCTCCAGTAAATCACTCATCACTCAGTCTCATGTGCTTAACACCAACAAGTTTATTGATTCTCTAAGATGAATTGGTCAGATTGTTTCTTTGTTGCCAGTACTTGAATTGGGATTAATAAACGTTTGTTCATGTATTTCCATGGAAATTTCATAATTCTCATATCTCTAGAAAGTCTAAGGACTATCTATACTTCATCATGTTAAGCACCACTAGAGGAAATATGAGACAATCATTATGGATTGTAGCTTCAGTAATCTTTGCTTTATGTTTAATATCTACTTATGAGTGAATTCATACTGTGTTTGTCTTTCCAGGTCTGGATGTTTTTTTCTAGTTTAATTCATTTGTCTGAAAATTACGATGTCTTTGTTTTTAACACTGAGTAATAATACTGCATTGTGTAAATGTGCCACATTTTCTTTATCCATTCTCCAGTTGAGGGAGATCTAGATAGTTTCCAATTTCTGGCTATGAAAAATAAAGCTGCTGTGAACATAGTTGAGCTATGGTAACAAGAAGGACTCTAAAAAGAAGGACTCTAAAAAGATATGCATGGATCTGCTTAGGAAGCAGAAATAGATAAGATCTTCTGAGTAAATTGAGAGGTTGTATGTGGGAGATAGGGAAGGGGAGGTTGGAAGATAACATAAGAAACAGGAGAGTTGAGTTGGGAAAGGGAAGGGAAAGGAGGGAGGGAGGGAGAGAGAGAGAAAGAAAGAGAGAGAGAGAGAGAGAGAGAGAGAGAGAGAGAGAGAGAGAGAACAAGGAACAAAATATTTTGATAAAGGGAGCCATAATAGGGTTAGGGAGTAAACCTAGTCCTAAAGAAATTCCCAGGAATGCACAAGGATGACCCCAGATAATATTCTAAGCAAGAGTGGAGGGAGTGCCTGAACTGGCCTTCCCCTGTAATCAGGTTTTGACTACATTAATTGTCATCATAGGATCTTTATCCAGCAACTAATGGAAAGAGATGCAGAGGTCTACAGTTAATCACTGCATGAAGCTCATGAAGTCCAATTGTAGAAACGAAGGAGTATAAGAGCAAAGGGGTCAAGATCATGATGAGGAAACCCACAGAGACAGCTGATCTGAGCTAATGGGAGCTCATTGACTCTGGACTTACATCTAGGGAGCCAGCATAGGACTGAACTAAGCCCTCTGAAAGTGGGTAACAGTTGTAGGGTTTGGCAGTAAGTGGAACCAGGATTTATCCCTAGTGCATTAATTGGCTTTTTTTGTTTCTTTGTTTGTTTTTATGGTTATTATTGTGATTTCTTTTAATTTTTTATTTATCATGAGTGAAGTCTCATTTTTTTATCCAAATATGCTCGTATTCAAACTTCTTTCCCCCTCCTGCCCCTCCCAGTTACTCTCTCTTCTCCCCCTCCTCATCTCCACCCCAGCAAGGGCAAGAGGGCCTAAGGTCCCAAGGTAGCTTATTCAGTATCCACTCCAGGCAAATCCAGTGTCCTCATCCCAGCATCAAGATTGAATCAGGTGTTCCTCTGTAGGGAATGGGTTCCAAGGTGACAGTCCCAGGTGCTTCACATCACAAGCTGTTCAGTGGTTAGTTGTGGTTTGCAGCTTGGGTATGCTTTGATTTTTGTTTAAAGTCCACTAATGAGTGAGTATATCCCCTGATTCTCCTTCTGGGATTGTGATACCTTGCTCAGGAGGATATTCTCCATACCCATTCATTTGCCATGCAAATTTTAGGATATCATTTTTTCTTACTGCTGAGTAGTACTCCATTATATAGATATAACACAGCTTGTTAATCCATTCCTTATTTGAGGGGTATCTAGGTTGTTTCCAGGTTCTTGCTATTATGAATAATGCTTCCATAAACATAGTTGAGTTAATGCTTTTGGGGTGTGAATGTGCTTCTTTAAGGTATATGCTCAGAAGTGGCATTGCTGGATCCTTGGGGAGATTGATTCCCAGTTTTCTGAGAAACTGCATTCCAGAGTGGCTGAACAAGCTTATACTCCCACCAACAATGGAAGAGTGTTCCCCTTGCTCTGCAACCTCTCCAGCATAGGCTGTCATCTGTGTTTTTAATCTTAGCCATTCTGACAGGTGTAAGCTGCCTATTCCCTAGGCTTGAAGCCTTGCTCAGCCTTGATACAATGGGGAGAAACTTGGTCCTTCATCAACTAGGTATGGCAGATTTAGTTGACTCCTCATGGGTGGCCTTACACCTTTGAGGATGGAGAAAGGTGTAAAAGGAAGATGGAAGATGAACAGGAGAGGGAGGAGGAGCATGATAAATGAAAAATGAACTTTTAAATAAAAAGATAATGTAAAAATAAATAAGGATAAAAACAGTCTAAAAATATGGTGATTTATTATGCCTAGTTTAAAAATATGGTGACTATTATGCCTAAATAGTGGCTGTGTTTGGTTAATAGTGTGCATTTGTACACATGAGGACATAAGTGTACATCATTTCATTGGGGCATTGCATGGGGTTATCTTCTATATTAGTTAGGCTAACTGGACAGCAACCTTTCACATAGATATGGGTAGTTGAAACAGGTCATTGTAGTTGAAATTAATAATAACTAAATGTGAAAATTAATCTGAAGATGCACAAACAACCAAAAAAAAATCATAGTAATTAAATAAAGATTAAAGACCTGAACAGTCCCATAGGAAGGAAAGGAAAATGAAACTGTCATTAAAAGTTTCCCAAATAAAAAAGCCCACGCCCAGATGATTTCAATGCAGAGTTCTACCAGACATTCAAAGAGGGGTTAATACCAATATTACTCAAACTCTTCCATGAATCAGAAACAGATGGAATATTGCCAAACTCTTTTTATGAGTCCACAATAACCTTGATACCAAAGCCACACAAAGATGCAACAAAGAAAGAGAATTACAGAACAATTTCCTTCATGAAAATTGATGGGAAAATTCTCCACAAAACTCTGACAAAATTAATACAACAACATATAAAAAAAAGTTATTCACCTTGATCAAGTAGGCTTCATTTCAGAAATGCAGGGATGGTTCAACATATGAAAAATTGTAAATGTAATATATCATATAAACAAATGGAAGGAAAGAAACCACATGATCATTTTTTAGATGCTGAAAAAGCCTTTGACAAAAACCAACATGCATTCATGATAAAATTCCTGGAGAGATCACGAATACAGGGAAAATATCTCAGTATAATAAAGGTGATTTGCAAAAAGCCGACAGTCAACATCAAACCAAATGGAGAAAAACTCAAAGTAATCCCACTAAAATCAGGAACTAGGAAAGGATGTCCTCTCTCCCCTTATCTATTCAACATACTTCTCGAAATTTTAGCTAAAGCACTAATAGGATGAAAGAAGATTAAGGGGATACTAATTGGAAAGGAAGAGGTCAAAATATCTCTATTTGCAGATGATATGATTGTATATATAAGTGACTCACAAAATCCTACCAGGGAACTTCTACAGCTGACAAACACATTCAGCAATGTAGCAGGATACAAGATTAACTCAAAGAAATCAGTAGCCCTTCTATAGAAAAAAGGGCTGAAAAAGAAATAAGGGAAACATCACTCGTTATAACAACTGCAAATAGCATTAAATACCTTGACTTAACTATAACCAAAGAAGTATCAGATATGTTTGACAAAAAATTTTAAATCTCTGAAGAAAGAAATCGAAGAAGATATCTGAAAATGGAAAGATCATTCATGTTCCTAGATAGGTAAGGTCAACATAGTAAAAATGGCAGTCCTACCAAAAGCAATCTAAAGATTTAATGCAATTATCACCAAAGCCCAACACAATTTTTTCAGACCTTGAAAAAACAATGCTCAATTTCATTTGGAATAACAGGAAAGCCAGGATTGCCAAAACAATTTTGCTCAACAAAAGAACCTCAGGAGGTAGCACCATCCCTGACTTCAAGTTATACTATAGAGCTACAGTAATAAAAACAGCCTGGTACTGGCATAAAAACAGACTTGTGGATCAATGGAATAGAATTTTAGACACAGACATTAACCCACATGTCATGAACACTTGATTTTTGACAAAGAGGCCAAAAATATACAATGGAAAAAACATAGTATCTTCAACAAATGGTGTTGGCATAACTGGATGGTAGTGTAGAAAAATGCAAATAGATCCAAACCTATCACCTTGCACAAAACTTAAATCCAACTGGATCAAAGACTTCAACATAAACCCAGCTAAAATGAACTTGATAGAAAAGAAAGTGGGAAATACCCTCCAATGCATTGACATAAGTGATCACTTCTGAAACATAACACCAGTAGCACATACACTAAGAACAACAATCAATAAGTGGGACCTCTTGACACTGAGAAGGTTCTGTAAGGCCAAGGACACAGTCAACAGGACAAAATGACAGTCTATAGAATGGGAAAAGATTTTTTACAAACCCAACAAATGACAGAGGATTGATCTCTAAAATATATAGAGAACTCAAGAAACTAGAGGCCCAAACTCTTAATAACTCAATTAAAAAGTGGGATTCAGATCTAAAAAGGGAATTCTCAGCAGAAGAATGAAAAATGGCTCAACACTTTAGCTATCAGAGAAATAAAAATCAAAACAACTTTGAGATACCATCTTACACCTGTCAGATTGGTTAAGATAAAAGACACAGATGACAGCCTATGTTGGAGAGTTTGTGGAGCAAGGGGAACACTCCTCCATTTTTGGTGGGAGTGTAAACTTGTTTAGCCACTTTGGAATGCAGTATGGTGATTTCTCAGAAAACTGGGAATCATTCTCCCCAAGAATCCAGCAATGATTTAACAAACTATGGTACATCTACACAATTGAGTACTACTCCGCAGTAAGAAAAAAAAATGATAATCTAAAATTTGCAGGCCTATAGATTGATATGGAGAATATCCCCCATGACAGAGGTATCACAAACCCAGAAGGAGAAGCAGGAGATGTACTTACTCACTCATTAGTGGACTTTAAAAAAGAATAAAAAGAGATGTCATTTTAAACAACAATCCAAGGCTAGAACATAGCTAAATGATACAATGCCTCACTTCTGTATTGATGGCCTCTGGCAGAGGTGTGGTTGAGGAAAGACTTGTTTTTTTTAAGGATCTGGCCACAGGGAGTTTAATTTTTCTCCAGTAAGTAAATGAGCAGCATGAATGAGCAGGCTTGTAAATGGGGAGATCATAAGAGTAATATGAGTGGGCATGATTCTGAGAGGTCTGATATCTGAGTTTGATAGGGTGCATGATGTAAATACACCAAATTATATATATATATATAATTATATATATATATAATTTTATTTATATATATATGAAAAAATACCATGATTAATATCAGGGTTTTACTGACTTTATAAATTAAAGGCTTTTTTTTGTAAATTTTATGGAACTATATGATATATATTTGTCTTAGTTTTTTAAGCTATAGTAGAATTCTGTAGTAAGTTCATATTTTCTTGTGTTTGTTTCTGTTACTGCTGGTTTTTTTTTTTTTTTTTTTTTTTAGTATGGAGTATTTTATTAGTATTTCAAGCAAGTTACAAAGCATGCACTTGCTAAAATCTTCCATTGAATTTAGGTTTAATTTTGCTATCCAAAAACTCATCAGTTTCTTCTGAATCTTCAATTTATCAAAACAAATTTATAATCTATGTCCTTATGATTATCTGGAATTTCATTCATATCTATTATAATGTTTGCCTTTCAATTTCTAGTTTTTTTGAAGTAGGTCTTCTCTTTTTTTGTTTAATTTGATTAAAGATTTGCCAATTGTGTTTAACCTTAAAAATATAAATAATTTAATTATAGGCTGGGATATATATATATATGTATATTACTGATTATCCAAAGATGACTAATATTCATGGAATGTCTGCTTAAATGTTTAATTACATGAACTTATTGTTAGAGTATTCTTTCTTCCATTGAGTAAATCAAATGTAAACTTACTTCTTCTAAAGTAAAATTTTCATTCCCACAATATGATTTTATTCTGTTCTCATATCTGTATCAAAACCATCCACCTTTCCTCTGTAGTTTGCTTGTGAGACAGATTCATCTTTCTCCTGTCTTCTCACTTCCCAGCAGCCTCTTAAATAATGAATCATGTAATCATTCTCAAGTTAATCTCAAACTCTCTTATTAACCTTGTGTACTCATTTCAGTTTACACATAAATATTTGCAGAGAATCTACACAATGGTTACTACTTGGTTTCACCAGTGTTTCTTACAGATGGAGAATCAATGCTGTGTTAGTGACACTCAGCTTTCCTGCATGCTTATTAAAATGCCTTTGCTTTGTTGCAGGTTAAATAACACTCTGAAGTCAAATTTTTTGGCATAAAAAAATCTTTAACTTTTTACAGGAATTGGTATTCAATATCTCCTTGTATAAATTTAAGTTTGTGCATCTTAATTTTTAAAGCAGAAATGTACTTCTGAACCCATTCTTCTAAACCTTATTTAAGCCCTTTCGACAGGCAAGAGATATTGAATCTTATCTTTCCTCCTGTTTAGTGAAACACTGCTGTAATATGATGAAGTGCTATACTTATGTGTGATAAAGAGCCATTACTTGGTTGTTTTATCATTTATTTTCTTTGGTAATTTATCTTTAGAATTTATGACCACATAGAACTAGGATGTATTTTTTTTAATTACATAGTCATTGAATATCTACTTTGTAACAAAATTCAGTTTCCCATTGAAAATTGTCAATGTAGTTCAAACTTCACATATAAACAAATCTAAGCCACTTCCATTTTTAAAATAAAAAAAATGTAGTGTAAGCAAAAAAGAAACAAATTATATCATCTTCTCTATGTTCTAAGAATCATAATAGAAGAGGAATCCGCAAGACTGTAGAAGCAGGAGGGTGGAGAAGAACACTATGAGTGTGGCATAGACTTGACAGTTAATGACAAACCACAGATGTACCCATCTACCCAGGAGTTGTACACAAAACCACCAATGATGGACAGGTCTAGTGAGACAAAGTTAGCAAGAGAGGAGGAAGATAAGGAGGGAAGTAGAGGTCACTATGTTCACAATGCATTCTCTATTCATGTGCAGCTGCCACAGAGGCATTGCTTTTAATGAAATCCATTATTATGCATCATTTATATATGCTAACATACAGACATAAAAATAGAAAGTGTGTTTTCACAGAACTGATGTCAGAGAAATGAATAAGGACTGCATGGAAAAAAGGAAAGAAAAAAATTTCATGCAAAACTAAAATATAATGAAAAGAGCTTTTAGCCAAAAAATTCAAATTTCCTTTCGTAGACCACCTGCAGTGTGTCACCTTGTCATAACAGGAAATCTGCAGACTCCTTTGTTTATCTTCAGACATCCAAAAGAGTATTTCTGGATGAGGCTGGGCAATCTATCCTTGTGCTGTTTCCTTGGTGATGATTATGCATGGATATGTTTGGAAACTAATATTTTGTGGTATGTGAATTCATTGTATACTCTTTCCACATTGGGTCCATGGTGTGCTAAAGATGAGGCTGACCATTAAGTGCATGGTTGGCAGCAGAGATGCCAGCCAATCTCTTTTGGGTCTGGACATTGGGAATATAAGCTACTAATGCTATCTTGTAAGAGTGTGCAAGACAGTGTCATAACACTTTCTTAGAAAATAAACATGCTGAAAATATTAACAGCATAGTTTGTGCAAGTATTCACAGAGTTTTAGAAGTCTTTTGAGACTGTGGAAACGCAGCACATCAGCACCCATGATACTGATGAGGAAGTTGGTAAGAAAATGGCTTTTCAAATCTATCACTGGAGAAGCAATCTGAGAAGTCAAAGGAGATGAATTTGAAGATAGCAATGTGATAAAGGTTCAAAAATGGTGACCAATATCTAGTTATGATGCAACAAGTTACCATATTTTGTGAAAAATAATTTGAAGCAAAACTGCTACCTCTGTGAAAACAATTAATGCAATGTTTAAATTGTGTAGTGTTAAATTCTTCTGAGTTGTTTTAGGAAAGTTATTCAACAATCAATTTGGAATATTGATACACAGTTCAAAGTTGTCTGAAAACTGGAAGACTGTGTTTGGAACAATCATATAATAGTGTTTAAGTTTGTTAGTCTAAAATAATTGAGGTTTCCCATAATTTTTATATCAGGTAAATAGAAAGAGAAGTATGTACCTACATGGCTGATTCAAGATGAGGGAATGGACAAGAGATCTCCTGGAAATATAACTAGTGAGAAAGAGAAACAGAGAAGGCTGCAAAGAGAAACAGAAATAAATTATGGCAATAAAACTGAAAAAGAGATGAAAGCAAAAATCCAGGCCAAGAAAACAGAAAATTGAATAAAAACTAAAAAGGAAAAGTAGCATCATCAAAAGAACCTGTTATACAATAAGAATAAAGAATAATGCTTTATTTTTATTTTATGTTGATGGCTTGTTTATTTGAGTTGGTTATATTTTCATTTACTTTTTAAAATGAAAAAAAAAATATTTGTTTGTTTTATTAACAATATAATTGGATAACAGTATTCTCTTTAGATAGATCCATGGCCAGAAGCCAATAAAAAATAAATTTTACATTTTTAGAGAATTTTGTTTTCCTTTGCCTGGTTTCATAATTTTATTGTTGCACTACACTTTTGCTTGTATTTCTTGGTTTCTGAGTCTGTGTTGTTGTGTTTTTTGTATGTGTGTGAGAGAGTGTATGAGTGAGTATTTATGTATGTGTTTGTTTCAGAGAGAGGGAGTATGTTATAGAGTGAAGGTTAAAGAGTAGGGAACAGGGGAAGATCTGGGAGGAGTTGGGTGAAGGACAATATGTTTGAAATAATTTTTTTTAAATCACAGGATTAATTCTAAATTTTTTCCCTTGAACAAATTGTCTCAATCTTAAAGATGATATTTAAACACATATGCAACTAATTCTTATTTAATATCTCTTTAATAGTCAGTAAATGTATATATCTGTAATAATAGTTTTCCAATGCTAGCCTTTAATTTTTTTTTCTTTTGGTAGTGAATCAGTAGCATCACTAAATTATGATTATGTCATCAAGATTTTGTTTGTTTTGATATTGGGTAGGTGTTAGCTCTTACTCTTTGAAATAAATGAGGAAAATATTGTCACTGTCTGCGTTAATTGAAGAAGCAGAGCTAGTGCCATCTTAAAAAAAACAGGCCGCCATGTTGAGACAACTAGTGACTGGGGGCTGAATTCAAGCCTCAAGAAAACAGTGAAACAATAGGGTTAAAAATATATATCCTAAAATTGACAAAAACAAGATACAGACACACAGGCAGTAAAAATTTTTACAGAAACCAGATGTTTCTATAGATATCTCATATCCTGTCATATCCTTATAGTTTCCCTACAGACATCCCGACAAGCTGTTAGCAGTCATATATTCTGACTTCTCATAGCCCTATCCTATGTAAACCCCTTGTAAAAAGTGCTTGGGAAGTTCCTTCATTAATTTTGGAAAAGGGTTGTTGGAAGAGGTCCCTGCCTTGGGTTAATAAAGAAACTTTTTGGCTCCTTGGTGGTCTGGTTGGGGGTCCTGAGACATGGGCATAGTATTAATCTTTCATAAACATTTTAGCTACTTTCAATTTTATTAAACACAAGATAGAACAGATAATATGGAGTTCATAATTATAAACATGTTTTTACCAATTTTCCCATTAATGTATTTTGTTAGAATATAGTTTCTCTTCTCTTTAAAGTTAAAAGTTGTATTGTAATTGATTTTGAATTAAGAACAATTAAGAATATTACTGAAAATGAGATTTCTCTGACATAAAAATCTGTCTATCTCTCTCTCTTTTCTTGACTGGTGTTAGGTATGGAGTCCAGAACCTTCCATATTTTTTCTAGGCACAATGCCAGGAAAATGCACTCAGGACCTACACAGATTTTTTTTAAAGTTGATTTGCATTTCACCATATACATTGTTTGGTCACAGTATTGAGAAATGTTTAGATGTTGAAGTCATCAACAGCCATGGATAATTTGGAAAAATCTGTGTTGGGTGTCATAGAAATAAAGCTTATTACTTTGAGTAAGATTATCTTCAAAGTTAACCATTGTCTTCATATAACAGAAAATTTGAACTGGAAAACATCGTCTGATATAAATCTCCCTAGTGAGACATAAACAAACATCTATTCACACATATGGTACACCAATAATAGTTTAAAATAACTCTTCTATCTAAGTTCACCTTGGCAAACTAATGAATTTTCTGAGATAGAAGCATGAGTGAGACCATAGTTATAGGAGGGTATAAAGCCCTAAAACAGCTTCGCCATCACAAAATCCCATCCATCATGGATAAGAAACTTATGGAAGCTACATCATGGTATAGTACTGCAATTTAATCATCCATTTCTTGATAAGAAACAAAGACATTTCCAATTCCTTTTGACAAGGTTCTAGTAGGCCCGTGATTGACAAACATGGCTCTAGCTGGCTTTTTCTGTCTTTCCGACTAGCTTAATAGTTAAATAACATCCTAAAGCTTGTCATCAAAGTCTATTCACTTATTTGGCTACTTTCTCCACCCAAGTCAAACTACCAACCTACAATACTTTGACTTTACTCAAATTATTGCAGACTTTCAAAGTAGCAATACTTTGATTTCAATCAGTTATTGAAATTCAGCAGTCAAAAGCCCACCTTTGACTGAGCTACTTATTATGCTCAGTCAAAATCAAAATCCTAACAAGGGATTTCCCATTGTATCTTTATATACTGTCATTTGTCCATAAATCATGTCTGTCTCCTCTCTATCCAGAGACAGTCCTTTGTCCTTCCAGGACAAGCACCCCTTCTCCCTCTTCCTTGTTCTTTTCTGTTTTTCTCTTGTCCTCTGTCTCATGTCTTCATTTTTATTCTATCCCGTTTGTACCAAGAATTTGGTATTGAAGGGTCTTTGTCCATGCCAGTCCTTTCTCCTTTATTCTCATTTCTCTAAATGACTTGTAGCTGAAGGAAAGCTGGGCATACTAATGGTTAGACACATAGGTGACACTCCTATGATAAATTTATCTCTGTTTAGTTAGAGTTAGTTTTCAATATGTCACTCAGTAAAACAAATTAGTACAAAATAGTGAAGAAGAGACTTTATTACAGAAATGAGAGAAAAAAGCCACAGAATAGTACAAGATGATCTTTTGGGTAAAACAGTTCCTTAAAGCTTTCTGTGTGGGCATGGCTGTGTGAAGTTGTCCTGATTCTTCCTGACCCTCACTGAACTATCCCAGAATTATACTATGAAGGCAAACAATGTATACCAATACTAAATATATTAGAGGAATTCATGCATAGCATAAGTGGAAATAGTTTATATTTATAGATGCATATATCATTGTAAGATGAATTGGGTGTCAGAGCACTAACTATATTATTGATTCTGTTTAAAGTAGATTAAGTAAAAAAGTTTAATATAAATAAATTTCTGATTTTTCTTTTCTTTTTATTTTGTTTTTAGAATTTCAGTGCATCACAATGTGAGCCTAAAATAAATATGGAGTCTTATCTGGCTGTTTGTATGTTACAAAATTATTTTTTGTGGGTAATGCTGTTAAAAATATTCTACATCCAGTTCAGACTGTCGTACTTCCTGAGTTCAGAGAATATCAGAGCGTTTTACTTTCCATGGTGACATGCAAGTCATAGTGTATATGCTGCACTTTTAGTTGGTTCATTTATTATGATAATCTATTTCTATTTTTAAGCAAGCTGGACTGCCTAGTTATTCTTAATCAAGTATAAACTTGCTGAAACAATATTTTCTAAGTCAAGAATTATTGCACAGAAGTGACCTGTGATCTCGATCCCCTTAATTTCTGGTCTATGAATTCTCTTTTCAGCAGAAAGAATATTAAGATGCTTAATGCCCTGATCACTAAATCTTCTTCTGCTATGATTTAAGAACACAAGAATTTTATAACTCTGTCCTTTGGTTTTATTTCTTCTGAGACTTTTGTAGTTTGATACACATATTCCATATTAGTTTATATACCCCCTGAACTCCATAATTAAAATATTTCCCCTATAGTCTTTAGTTCTAATCTCAAATCTCCTTAAAGATAAAGTTCATTTATAATCTCAGTTATTCATTCAAGAGCTAATAGACTGCTTATTTATTCCCAGCTCTGGGATCTTTAGTTGGGAATCTTGTAATCCCTAGTGAGGCAAGGTAGTTTAGCAATGCTTTCTTTCTAATTGTGTTACAGGTGACATGATCTGTCACAACATGAGAAAGCATGGAACTGTCTGAGACTAAGTCTGGCATCTGACCTCCATTTGTGATCTGTTTAGCACCACATATGTTTTTAAAATTGTTTGCTTAAAAATATGCATAGATATATACAGATATGCATAAATGCATTCTGAAAGTATACTATTTTAATTAATGTAGTCAAAATTCCAGTAAATATTATCTTAATATATTTAATATAGTTGCCATTAACTACTAGTGCTACATAGAAGAAAACAGAAAATTTTTGATTTTGAGAAAAAAAATAAGTTTGGACAATTTAGGTATGTAAGTAGTCACTTTCTCTTTCTTCTTGTTCATTCATTGTCAGAAAGCACATTTGTAAATAATCACAAAAGCAATTTTGTTTTTTCTTTTGTTTATGCTTTAAAATATATTTTTCATTTTTGAGACTATATTATTTTTTCTCCTTTCCCTTTTCTTATTTCTGAACCTTTAATTGTATTTTTGCTTTCTTCCTTCCTTTCTTTCTTTATTCTTTTTTATGCAAATTTGTTGGTTCATTTTTATTTATTTCTGTTACATGCATATATAAAGGTGTAAGTATATATATACTCAAAACTATAACATATTTAGCCTTTAAAATGTTTCTTTTATGTGTATTATTTTTATTACATTATGTGAATTTAAGTAAATAAGAATATTATTTTTTAAGTAAAATTTTGAGTGGAAAAAGAGAGCTTTCAGTGCACCACAAACTCTGAAATTTGAAAATTCATACAAAACTAAGAGTAATTATTTATTCCTACAATGTTGTCTTATGAAAACTAATGGGTCAGCAAGATAGCCAATCAAGTGAAGTGACTCTCAGTCAAGCCTGAAATCCAGAGATCTATTCCTAGAAATTACACAATGAAGGGAAACACCAGTTCTTAGAAGTCATCATCAGTCTTCTTACGTGTGTGCTGTGGCATAAACAGACAGCATGCAGCCATATTCACACACCCAATGAAAGCAATATAATGTCCTGGGGGTAAAAATGTGCATTCTTTTCATCCTTTTGTTATATTTCTAAGGGTGGTATAGCTGATTCATTGGAGATATATATATATATATATATATATATATATATATATATACACCAGCTTTCCAGGAAACTACCATATTCCTTTCCAAAGTGGCTATACAAGTTTACACTCCTACCAACAAGGGAAGAGTGTTCCTTTTGATCCACATCCTCTCCAGCATAGGCTGTCATCTGTGTTTTTGATCTCAGCCATTCTGATACATGTAAGATGGTATTTCAGAGTTATTTTGATTTGCGTTTTCCTGATGGCTAAGGATGTTGAGCAGTTCTTTTAGTATCTTTTTCCCATTTGACACTTTCCTGTTGAGAATTTTTATTTAGCTTTATACTTTTTTGCATTGGATAATTTGGTTATTTGATCTCTAGTATCTTGAATTCCTTGTATATTTTAAGTATCAGCCATCATTCAGATGTAGAATTGATGATCCTTTCCCATTCTGTAGGATCTTGTTTTGTCTTAATGATTATGTGCTTTGCTTTACAGAAGTTTTTCAGTTTCAGGAGGTACCATTTACTGTTTGTTGTTCCCAGTGCTGTGCTACTTATGTTATATTTAGGAAGTGATATTCTGTGCCACTGCATTTAAGGATATTTACCATTTTATTTTCTATCAGTTTAAGTGTAACTTGGTGTATATTGTAGTATTTGATCCACTTGGACTTGAGTTTTGGGTAGGGTGATAAATATGGATCTATTTTCATATTTGTATATACCACCATCCAGTTATGCAAGCAATACCTGTTAAAGATGCTTTCGTTTTTTTTTCATTGTGTATTTCTTGATTCTTTGTCAAAATCAGGTGTGTTGATTAATGTCAAAATCTTCATTTTGATTGAATTGATCCACATATTTGTTTTTATACCAATAGAAAGTTGATTTTATTACTGAAGTTTTATAGTAGAATTTGAAGTCAGAAGTGGTGATGACTCCAGAAGTTCTTTTATTAATTGGATTTTTCTGACAACCCTGAATTTTTGTTTCATATGAGTTCAGCATTACTCTTTCAAGATCTATGAGGAATTGTGTTGGAATTTTGATGGAGAATGCATTGAATCTGTAGATTGTTTCTGGTAAGAATGCCATTTTTATTATGTTGGTCCTAGCTATCCAAAAGCAAAGATCTTTCTATTTTCTGATATCTTATTCATTTCTTTCTTATCTAATTAAAATTCTTGTCATACAGGTCTTTCACTTTTGGTTAGAATTACCCTCAGAAATTTGTTGTTATTTGCAGCTATTACAAAGGGGGATGTTTCCCTGATTTCTTTTTCAACCCCTTTATCATTTGTGTGTAGGATGTCTATAGAGCTTTTGAGTTAAATTTGTATTCTACTACACTGCTTAAGTTGTTTATCAGCTATTGAAATTCTCCTGTAGAATTTTTGGAGTCACTTATGTATACTGTTATGTCATATTAAATAGGGAAATTTTGATGAGGTGGGATTATGTTACATTGTAAGTAATTGTCCCACCTACTGATTTAATAGACTTGTTCATAGACCTAAATTATTCTTTGGATTCCCATGGGATTGCTAGCACCCCATTTCAGTAGGAAGTAGCCTAGAGAACTATGTTTATATTCCCCAAAAAAATAGATTATGGATGTTTGTGTTTGTTTACTGTGTTGGTTATAAATTGTTATACATTATGGGGGAAAAGGGATATTAAATTTGGGGTTTTCTTCTTTTAAAAAGTAAAAAGAGGAGGAAAGAAGTGGGATTGTGTTTTGTTCCAATGTAAATAATTGTCCCTCCTACTGATTTAATAAAAATGCTGATTGGCTGAAGGCAAACAGTAAGTGTGGGCAGGGCAACCAGACTAAGAAAATTTTGAGAACAGAAAGAATAGATCAGAAAAGCCAGAGAGACATACAGAGAGACACTGGATGAGAAGCATAGGAAAGAAGTTGAAATGCTGCTTTGAGAAAAGCTAACAATAGGTATTGCGAAACGAGATAAGAATCATGGGTTAGTTTAAGAGTAAAGAGCCGCTGGTGTTATATTTAGACACCTTATTTCTCTGTTGAGTCTAAGATTCATAATCAATATGTGGGATCTCCTGTAGCTAAGAAGCTTCTGTAAAGCCAAGGACACTGTCAATAGGACAAAATAACAGCCTACAGAATGAGAAAAGATTTTCACCAACCCTACTAGTGATAGAGGACTGATCTCTAAGATATATAAAGAACTCAAGAATTTAGAGCTCAAAACCATGAATAACCCAATCAAAAAATGGGGTTCAGATCTAAAAAGGGAATTCTCAGCGGCAGAATTACAAATGGCTGAAAGGCACCTGAAAAAGTGCTCATCATCTTTAGCCATCAGAGAAATGCAAATCAAAACAACTTTGAGATACCACCTGACACCTGTTAGATTGGCTAAGATAAAAGGCACAGAGGACAGCCTATGCTGGAGAGGATACAGAACAAGGGGAACAATCCTCCATTGTTGGTGGGAGTGAAAGTTTGTTCAGCCACTTTGGAATGCACTATGATGGTTTCTCAGAAAATTGAGAATCAATCTCCCCAAAGACCAGCAATACCACTTCTGGGTGTATACCCTAAAGATGCACAGTCACACTCCAAAGGCATTAGCTCAACTATGTTCATAGCAGCGTTATTTGTAATAGCAAGAACCTGGAAACAACCTAGATGCCCCTCAACTGAAGAATGGATTAACAAACTGGTACATCTACACAATGGAGTACTACTCAGCAGTAAGGAAAAATGATATCCTAAAATTTGCAAACAAATGGATGGATTTGGAGAATATCCTCCTGAGCAAGGTATCACAAACACAGAAAGATAAGCAGGGGATGTACTCACTCATTAGTGGACCTTAAACAAAGAAACAAACAAACAAACAAGAAAAAAGCAAAACATGCCCAAGCTGCAAACCACTGCTACTGAACAGCTTGGGATCAGAAATATCTTGGACTGACTCCTTGGATCCCACTCCCCCTAGAGGAACACCTGACTCAGTCTTGAGGCTGGGGGGAGAAAATTGGATCTGCCAGGAGTGGAGACTGAACTAAGTAATATTGGGACAGTGGGACCTTGGGACCACCTGCTGCCTGCTGGGAGTGGGGATATGGAGTTGTGGAGAAGAGAGAATGACTTGATGTGTTGGGAGGAGGAAAGGACCTTGAATAAGGATATACAGGATAGAAAGTGTGACTTCTTTGTTCATAATAATAATAACTAACTAACTAAATAAATAATAAATAAATAAACAAAAAAAGAAAGTAGAAAGAAGACTGTAAGAGAGAGTAAAACATTAAACATTCTAAAGGGGGGGTGAGGAGAGAGAATAATACAGTGATGTAAGATGTCTTTTTATATGTTGTAAATATCATTTGTGAATTAAAAAAAATGTTTTGATCTAAAAAAAATAGTAAAGAACTAGCAAGTTATATGCCTGGGCCCTGGGTCAATCAGCATAGAATTAACATAAACATAAGCATCTGCATGTTTCTGTGGGACTGTAGGTGTGCAGGTCTGGACCACAGGCCAGACAGGCCAGAAACTTGATACTACAGTTTGATTTTCTCCTTTTCAATTTGTAATTCCTTGGTCTCTTTATGTTATCTTATTGCTCTTGTATTTGCTCAACTGTGTTCATAGCAAAATTATTTGTAATAACCAGAATCTGGAAATAACATAGATGTCCATCAACTAAAGAATGATTGTAGTATCCCAAATGAGACTCAGAGCCAAATTATCAGGGGAAGCTGAAATATCAGAGAGAGGAAGCACCACAGTCAATTCTCACCCAGCTGCCTTGCAACTTCCTTAGCCTCCCTCCTGGTGGCTTCTGCAAGTCACTTCTCCCAGTCAATTCTGTGTCTGTCTGGTTTCTATGAGCCCTTATATACCCTATCACATTCAGGTTATGATTGAAGGTGTGTAGCCTTGAACTCACAGAAACAGAAGAATTTCTGTCTCTGGAGTTATGGGATCAAGAGTGTTGGTCACCACTCCTGGCTTTCCCTGTGCTGGGATCAAAGGTATGCATGACTGATTCAGCTGTTTATCTTTGTATTCAAGGTTTAGGAATTTCCTGGGCTGTCTGCCTAGGATTTGACTGTGTGCTCTCTCCCCAATATTCCGATTTTATTAAATATGTAATACATATCCACAAATGATTTTTTTAAGTCGGATATTTATACAATGGAGTACTACACAATAGTTTAAACAATGACTTCCTGAAATTGTTAGGCAAATGAATGGATCTAGATAGAAAACATCCTGTTTAAGGTAATAGAGACCCATAAAGACAAACATGTTATGTATGACTTATAAGTGATTTTAGAAGCAAAACTAAGAATAACCAGGTTCCTCAACTGACAATCTCTAAGCAGTGAGGTAACAAGGAGGAACCTAGGAGTGCCATTCATGGACCCTTCTGGAAAAGGGGAACAAAGATAATCTCCTGAGTAAATTAGGAACATAATGGGAGGTGTTGAGGAGAGATGGGAAGAGAATATGAGGAAATGACATAGTTGAGTTTGGGATGTACAGAGAGAGGGAGAAGAATGAAAAAGATACCTAAAAAGAGGGAGTCATTGTGGGGCTAGAGAGGAATCCTCGTTCTATGGAAATACCCCAAAACTCTCAAAGATGACCCCAGGTAAAACTCCAAGCAATAATGGAGGGGGTGCTTAAAATGACTTTCCCTTATAATGAAATTGATACCCACCCTAATTGTCATTATAGAATCTTCATGTAGCAAATGATGGAAGAGATGCAGAGATATACAACTAAGCACTATGTCTAGCTCCCAGTCTAGGAGAAGAAAGAGAGAAGGGATTATATAAGCAAAGTGGTCAAGATTATGATGAAGAAACCCAATCTATTGGGAGCTTACTGACTCTGAACTGTCAGCTGGGGATCCACCATGGGAGTGAGTGAACTATGCCCTATGAATGTGGATGACAGCTGCATGGCGTGGGCATTTCATGAGGCCTCTGGCAGTGGAACCAAAAATTTATTTGTAGTACATAAACTGGCTTCTTGAAGAACATTCATTACAGAGAAACTCCTTACTCAACTTTGATATGAAGGGAAGTGCTTCATTCTTCTTGGCACAATAGACTGCATCAATTTACCCTGGCATTTAAATTCTCAATCTCTGACTTTAGTAGCCAATTAATATATTGGAGAGGAAAGACATAAATGACAAAATTCTCATGCATGTTCAGTTTTCTTAACAGACAAATAATTATATCCCTGTTTAATTTTTTACTCTACTCTAAGCATAGCATGGTAATAAATTCTCCATTATAATAAATATTCAGAAAGAGAAAACTTTCATTTGCTGAATTTGGCAATATTGTGCAGGCAAACTCCAATGTCTTACCAGAGTTGTTTGTTTGTTTTAATTATTTTAAATTCAGTTTTAGAATATTAGAAGCCACTGAAGCCTCTTTTCTTCCCAAAACATGGTTTCTTATTGTTAGCTGTCTTAAAATCTCAGTAGACATGTCTAGACTCAAACTAAGAGATCCACCCATCTATGCCTCCTGAGTGCTGAGATTAAGGCATGCATCACCAAGCCCAGATACATTCAATTGAGATGTCGCCCAAAGAAGCTGCGTGGGAATTCCAAAACAACCCAGGCAGTTTCGAGACAATAGGTTGTTTTCCACAACTTGACAACAAAGCCCCATTGCTTAAGAAAATATCTACAAGACTAATTAAACATACAGATGTGCAGATAGTACCTACACAGAGACTTCGCTCTATTTTTCTTGTACTATTGGTACAGGGAGGTACTCTGCAGCATACCAAATGAAAATATAAGCACTATACAAGCCATAAGCCTTTGGAATTAGTATTGTGTACTATCTCGAAGATAGGTTAGAACAATGGAGCAACAAAACTTGTGAAAGTAATCAAGAAATGGGTCTTAAGGCCCATTCTATGTCATGAAACTCAAACCCTATACTGCTTAGGTGACCAAGAAGCAGAGACTAAATATTTAAGAAAAATATGGCAATATCAAATGATAATATGCAGTCCATCAGCTACTCCTGAGCAGGGGACATGCAATGGAATGATTGATTTAGACAGCCTTTGTGTGTGTGTGTGTGTGTGTGTGTGTGTGTGTGTGTGTGTGTGTGTGTGTATGTGTGTATGTGTGTATGTGTGTATGTGCCCTCTGGCTCTTACATACTTTCTGCCCCCCTATTTTTTGGGTTCCTGACCTCAGAGGGGAGGGATTTTATGGAGACTTCCTATGTAATGATGGGTGCTCTAAGGTCTCCCATTCTTTGTTTAATGTCAGACTGTAGATCTCTATTTTTGTTCTAATCTTTTGCAAGAGGAAGCTTCCCTGATGATGCCTGAGTAAGGCACTGATATATCAGTGTAACAGACTATCATTAGTTGTCATTTTATTACTCTCTACTATCTGTATAATGAAGCTAAGAAGGAACATGATATTTTTAAAAATCAATTTGCAAAATTTATTCATATGTATTTTATCTGATGTGACTATGTTATAGAAAATTTATTATTAAAGAAAAGCCAGTTTGCTGCTGATTTTTCCCCATAACTTGTAACCTATTTTTCCTATCTTTAGCAGTGTTTTTTTTCCAGATTACTTTATTTTTTTCTTATTCTACCTTACTTTTAAAAATGTTTACTGTGCTTAAAAATCCCCAGTGAGTTTAATTTCTGCATAATAAATATGATTAGGATTTTTCACAACAATTAACACATTTGCAAAGATATAAAGACTACTTATTCCTAAAGATGGTCTCAGAAATGAGGGAACACATCTAAATATTAGTCACTTTCTATTATTTTTAACATCACATTAGGATATATATATAAAATCAAACCTATCTTTCCCAAAACACTTTCTGATTCACAGGGTAGGTTATACACTGCTCCTAGGTAAATATGCAGACTGTGTATGCCATCCTTATTATCAGTTTTCTGTACAGGTGAGATTTTGTATTCCTCTTGTCATTTCATATCTACTCTCCCCTAATTTGCATTTGCTTGGAAGATCTTCAAGTTAAAAGCCTATGTTTATTCATCACCTATCTCCTGTCTGCTTATTATATTCTCTAAAAATAATTCCCAGATTAAAAAAAGACAAATGGATCCAAAGCATAATTAGAAACCTACATAGAAGAATTGGCTATGAAAAAACCAAATGGCATTCCTTCCTCTCCAATTTTTAAATATTTCCCCATACTATTTCTGTTTACTCTATTTTGTTCCATATGTTATGTGTAATCACTTTTTAAAAATTTTCATAATGATAATGGCTCACTTCTAGTATGTCAGTTTGAAAAAGCTACAATTTTCCTGTGTAGTGTCGTAGCCATGATGCTCCCACTAATTAGTCTTATTTTATTTTTAAATCCCTTTCCCTAACATTATAAGCTTTGGAAAATTCTGTAAGAGTGGTGAGTGTATGTTTCAATTCTAAGAAACAGTAACTCTGGATTAAAATATTGACTTATTTTAAAAAATTCATTGTTATAAAGCTAGAACTAATTTATTCATAGAATGATACTAGTCTCACACTGAGTACAATAATACTTATATGTGAAGATGTTCTCTTTTGTGATTTCACTTATAAAAACATGTGTAGATATCTCTCTATATATTTTGAAATGTTGAAAGGAATAGTACTTTATTTTTTTATCATACTACTTTTAAAGTGTTGAATATATAACTGTTTGTTTTTCTGTTTTGATGTTCTGTTTTATAACTTTAAGAAGTGCTTTAAATATATAAATAGATAGTACATGTCAATGTCCCCTCCAAAAAATAAGGAATTGACCTTTAGGGAAAGAACTCTTTTTTATACTAGTTATAGACTTTCAACTACTCTTGAAATAAAATAAAAGACTGATTTAGTAATAATCATATAAGCATAAATAATATCAGATTTGAAGGATGATTCTCAAGTTCCCAAATATCTTAAAGCTGTGTACACTGTAATCTGTGTCAGGCTAAAGGTGTGTTACAAGTTCTGTCTTTGTGTGTTAGGTAAATTTCAACATTTTAACTAAAAATAAATTTACTATGTATTACTTGCTGTTCAAATTGTCTGCCATCTTCAGGGAGTAGGTATAGCAAAATGTGTGAAGAGGAATGTGTATGCTGTATTGTTTCAGAAAAGCCTGGGTTTTTCCTGCACTTTATATTTCTAATATAGATAAAATGAACCTAAGACTACAGAGACCTGAAAATTTCTCTGATCTTGTTCATACATTAATAGTCATATTAGGTACTTTAGAAAATAGGTAAAAGCAAACCAAATATAAATGGAAATTGAGTAACTATAAAATCATTTATATGTAGGAGGTGAACATAAAAATGAACTTTTGAAGAGGTAGAGGTAATGTAGAACTGAGTGTATAAAGAATGCTCCCCCAGAGACTGAACTAGATCCTCTGCATATGATACAGTTGTGTAGCTTGGTCTTCTTGTGAAACTTCAACAAAAAAAATTAGTGGCTGTTTTCAACTCTCTTGTAGGCTTTGAGGACCCTACTCCTCATACTAAGTTGTCTTTTTCCAGCTTTAATAAAAGGAATGATACCTAGTCTTTCTAAAACTTGATATGCTGTGTTTGGTTGATAACCATGGAAGACCTGCCTTTTCTGGATTGAAATGAAGAAGTAATGAATGAGAAGGACAGTGGCTGGGAAAAGAAGAGGGAAGGAAAACTGTGGTTGGGAAGTAAATTATAATAATAATATAATAAATGACCTACTCAAAATGTGAATTACAGTTAGTCGATAAGTATAACCTTATAGAGTATTTGGAAGATTTGAAAGAAATTGTAAATCACAGCTTAACTTGGTAAAAACAATGACACCAGAATATTTAAGCAAGAAATAAGCAATAAAGAGAAACAAAAAATTATTTAGTTGGCAATGAAGTATTTATTACAATCCGGAGATTTATTATAAGCTACATCTGTAATGATTTAAAATTAGCTTTTAATAACAAGCAACCATCCTATCTTTCAATATTAACAAATATATATAAATACACAAACACATACACAAAATAACTACAACTTCATTATAAAAAACAAGGTGAAGTTGTAGGAAGGCCAATATAGTATGGCTAATATTGGCATTGTGTTTTGTGTTTTAACATAATGAGAATGATGACATAGGAATGTGAGTAAGGACAATTCACTACTATGCTAGTAGACTGAAAGTTTGAGGTAATGACTTAACATAATGACTTAAATCCATTGTGGATGGTTTTTGTCTCTTAATGCTTCTTTTGTTGGAAGATCCATTGTAGTTTAACAGCAGAATTGACAGTTGTATAATTTTTTAAAAAGAAAAAAGTCATAGTTGGAAGTCCTTAAACCACAGGTTTCCTCTGCTTGGAGGGCATTGAAGTAGGTTTTATGAGATCCCTGGTGGTGTTCTCTTGAGCCAGTTCCTATTGAAAGATTGAGCCTGCTCTCATTCAGCTCATGAGTCTCCTCTGTCTAGTGTACTCAAATGCCATTTGCCCAAAGATTCCCAGTGTTGAGCTTTGCTCTTGTTCATCTAAAGCAACCAGGTAAGCTCTTATGTAGCTATCTGACCACAGGTATTAATGGCAGTAGTAATCAGAACAAATTTATAACACAATAAAATTTCACATTTCAAGATGTATGTCTGAAGCTGTTATTTGAACTAGCAAAACATTTCATTTACTGTATGAGATAACTTTTTAATGCATGAGAAACAAATCACTCAGAATTTAGCATCATAAAAATAAGCCCGATATTTTATTTTTAATTTTATTAATTGGATTAATCAGGTATCTGAATAGATTAAACTAACCATTTAGTGTGGGTTATACCTGGATAAAATTAATGTGTATATCATGGCTACCACCTCGCCTATAGGATAGGATTCCAGAAAGAAGTCATCCACATCATGAGTAGGTTTCAATTTCTTGTTGTTGGAAATTGAACTTCATGTTTTCTTTGGACTTATCTAATTTGAGTCAAATTAATACACTGGAGACCACATTCAAGTCCTAATTATGAGTTTCTTCCAATATAGAAATTTATTCATCAAATGCCATGAGGGTATCTTTTCATTCTAAGTCAGTGAGATAATATACAAAAAAAAGAACCACTGTTATCATATTACTTATGCTTCATTGACCTTATCAAGAAAGTCACTATTGCACCTAATTGCCACATTCAATGAGAAGTATATAAAGGCATTTTAGGGAATATATAATATACACACTAAAATATTTTCCTTTTATGACTTCTTTTTACTGAGGAATTTTTGTATAATCTTGAGTATATAAAAAATAAAATATTAATAGCTGAAAAAAATCAAACATGTACTAGTAACAAATGATGATATGCTTAATAATTTCTTTAGAATACATATAAAAAGCTGTTTTGAATATTAATGAGGTTGGTGTGCTGTTTTTACACAAAGAGTTAAACCTAACTTGAATATTTTACAATTTAGGACACAATATCTTTGATGTTTTTAGTATTGATCAACATTTTGACCTAATTTCAATGATGATATTTTTTTTCACATTAGTATGTAGTAAAATGCAAAGCAAATGTGAGTAAAATATAGTAAAAAATGACAGAAGTATGCCTAATGTTATTTCGGAACTTGTTAGTAATCTTGTCCCAATGCCAAACCAAAATTCTCTCAACTACTTTTGATGCAACTTAAGTCAATAACTCAAGTACCGAGCTTTAAAATCAAACAGTCTAACACAATACAACACCAAGCTGTGGTAATTTGATCTTCACAAGCTAAGGAATATCAGTATGAAAATTTCCCTGTGTTTTTATAATAGGTCAGTATCTTTCTGTAAGAAGGAAAACTGAGCATGTACACTAAAAACAGAGCAGTTCACAGAAAAGAGTAATTGTTGATCTGAGTTAAGGTTTTTCAGGAATTTTGTTAGTGGTACACAGAATGTTGCACAGATAAGGTGTGTCTGGTGTGTTCAGATCTAAAGTCATATACTGCAAGCATGTCTGAACACAGGAACACTTTATATGCATTGTACACTACATGTTTTTAAATCAACTTTTGGTCACCAAGCATTCAGAAACAATTTATTATTGTATATTTTGTGAATAGTCCATCTGGTTAAATGATTTCATATTGTAGAATATTTGTTTACCTATTCAAATATGTGTTGCATTTGTTAACTACATAAAAATGTATTGCACTTGTTTATATTGTGTAATATCTGTTTAACTATGTAAACATGTGCTGCATTTGTTTAACTACCTTGCTTGCCTAAGACACCTGACCAGTTTAAGAAAACATTGAATAAAAAATATAAGATGTATAGGCTAGACTCCAAGACATGGGGGGTGGGGAGTGGTTTAATAGGAGGCAAAGTTTAGGCCTGGAAAAGAAAGAGAGGCACCAGGGAGATGCTAGAGGCTAGACAGACAGACATGGACAAAGCAGGAAAGGAGGACATACAGAATGAAGAAAATGAAAAAACAAAACAAGCAAACAAAAAAATCCCAAGGCAAACTTAGATGACTAGCAACATATTAAATTAAATTAAGATAAAAGAACCAATGGGAGAAGCCGAAGCTAAAGCTGAGCATCTATAATTAATGATAAGTCTCTGTGTGTTTCTTTGGGAAGTAGTTGGAGACCCAAAAGGAGCATCAACTATAAATGGAATCCAATGTGAGGTCCAAATTTCCACATAGGGTCTGAGAAAGCTGAAAAAAGAAAAACAAACAAAAACAGCAATTAAACAAAAAACCTGGACATGGCCTCCCTACGAGGAGCTGCTGTGCAACAAAGCACTGGAGCAGCTGGCACACTAAGTAGAAATAAGCTAAGTGAAGATGCCCACCACAGTGTGGGCACCAACTTCCTAGAGCTGGCACAGTTGAAGATACCTCTCAGTTAAATGCATCTCCCAGTTAAATGCTGCTCTCAACCAAGCCAACAGTCTTAAGACATGACTCTTGTGAACCTGAGGAGAGGGTGGAACAAATTGCCAGAACTGCATGGTGGAAATTAGGTTGCATTAGGAGAGAGTTTATGCATTTTCCCCCACAGAAAATGAAAGGCTGTGTATTTATTTAAAATTAATAGAGATCAAACTTAATTGTGAGAGACCCCCTAAAAATTGTGACAACAGACACAAAGAAATAAACCTACAGAAACTACAAGACAGGTGACATATATGCAGATCCCTTGACATGAGAACAGCTCTGAGACTGGATGAACCCAAAAAACCTTGTTGGTTAGAGTCCTCATGACTTATTATCATATACTGTCCTTTTATTAACATGGATAGAAATTTGCTTATACAGTCAAAGCAAATGTATATAGTTGACATTTACCCACTCAAGCATAAAACTCTAATATTGTCCTTGGCTGAGTTGTGTATTAGCTGGTATTAATACATATATGCATGTTACCTTTGAAGATTTGTGTGTTTTCAGAGCAATGCACAAGTCCACAATGAAAGTGAGTGACCCAGGTGACGCACACTCAAAGAGCCTCTGTTGAAGTTAACTCAGAGTTCAGCTTTCAGAACAACTACAAGGCTGCTGAGAAGTGCGGCCTCAAAAACTTTTCTAGCCTGGACTTGAGACAAGCTTTTCACTATCCCATTACACACAGACTAGACAACAAATATTATATCTAGTTTTCCTAGAACCTTACCATTGTCTTGATTTTCTCGAGGTTCCTAAACCAGCATGAAACACAATGCTCATATTGTAAAGAAGTGGGTTGCATGTTTTTGGTTATTCAATGTGTTATGAATGTTTGTCGTCATTTAGTGGAGATACAGAAATATAGAATAAAAAGACAACTATTCAAAATACTTTAGATTGGTATGGATTTTCAATATTGATACAAATTTAAGGTTATTTTTATACTGTATATTTCTATTCTTGTTTAAGGCATTTTACCTATACATTTCATTTTAAAATGTAATCTAAAGTTCTAGTTCTTGAAAGCTATTGTTACAAATTGTCTAAGATTTTTAAGAAATGCAGGTTAGTAGCTGGTTTTCTATAATAATCAAAATTGTAGTCATGATAGGTATATTTTCAAGGTTGAACATATATTTTAGATAATTAGGTTACCTTCAAATGCTTCAGAGACCTACAGAATATAACATTAAAAATGTTTAATAACCTGAAAATTTTCATGACAGTGAGACACATCTGCTTCCAGCCACATAAATAGATATTACCAAAGGATTATGGGGACTGAAAAGCCTCCATATAAAGTATGCTTTTGTTGTAGCAAAGCTAGCCATATGGGTAAGAAGCTGCCCTTGTCTTGAGTGCTGACTGTATATTGTACAAACTGGACATGCAGGACATACACAAAAATGAACAGCCAAACTTTGTCAAGACAAGGTGGGACAGTCCTTCAAAATTCTTGCTTCACAGAAAAGTCCACTAGATATTCTAAGCCTATAGGCTAAAGATGAATTGACCAAGTTTCAGAGGAACCTTGGATAACTTTGCAGGCAGCCAGATGTCTTTGTCATTCCCAGAGCTTTGGAAATTTTGTTCTGCACTCTACGTATATCTTTTTGAGTGCTTGGTGAGATTGAAGATGAGATAGTTATAGCTACAGTTTTCTCATTACCAAATTAAGAAAAGAAACTCGCCAAATGAGGTATAACATGAGTAAGACTGAGAGACATAACAGATTAAATTTTTTTATCTAAGAAATTTTTTGCAGTTTAAAAAGATAGGTTGGCTTTGGTAGCTAAGTTAGGATAGAAAGAAAGCTAATAAAATGCCGGAAGGCCAATAGTGAGGAGGAAAGTATAGGTGAAACTGCAGAGTGGGGATAGTACATGGGAGGAGGAATTTAGTTTGAGAGAGAAGAAAAAGAGAGACACCAGGAAGATGTCAGCAGCCAGCTAGGCAAACATGGAGGAAGCCGGAAAGTAGGACATATGGAGTAAAGAAATGGTAAAAAGCTTTGAGGCAAAATATAGATGAATAGAAACACATTAAATTAATTTAAAAGACCTAATGAGACAAGCCTAAAATAAAGCCAAGCATTCATCATTAATAATAAGTCTCCTTCTCTTTGTTTGGCAGCTTGTTGGTGGCCCAAAGAAAACTCCAACTAAAATTTCATGTGAGTTTTAACCTACAGTTAAAGCAGCTGAGTGCTTAGTGGACAGTCTTTAAGGATGGAATGAGAATTCTTCCTACCAACATAATTTATTTGGTTCTGCTAGTTTGTGGACAAAAGAGGGAGGCAATTGTCTCCCTCATATGTGCTATTCCTAAGTATTACCTGCTTTAGTAATAATATATTATTTACCAAATAAAGATTGTTTGATGATCAGAGGACTGAGCCAGCTACAGAGTTAGCCATAGAGGACCAGTAGCAAGAAGTGTCTTACACCTTTAATTTTAGCACTTGTGAGGCGGAGGGAGGGATTCCTCTGATCTCTTTGAGTTCAAGGACACACTGGACTACATAAGATTAATTCAGTCTAAGAGAGAAAAGAGACTGGCAGTGGTAGCACACACCTTTAATTCCAGCACTTGGGATCATAAACCTTTAATCCCAGCACTATGAAGGTTAAAACAGAAAGCAAAGTGGCTGAGTAAAGAAAGGAATATAAGGTCAGAGGAAACAGGAGTTGAGTCCTACAATTTCAACTGGCCTTGTGCTTCACTTCCCTTTTGACTATGGACTCAGAGGAAATCAATTTGAGGATTCATGGGGAATGGATCTTCCCTTTTCAGCCTGAGGATTCAGTAGTGGTGAGAAGTTTCTTTAGTGGCTTATTTCTCAGCTTATCTGAGCTTTTAGCATTTACCTTAATATCTGGCTCTAGGTTTTTATTATTAGACCAATTAAGATTTGTGCAACAATTTGTATCTTGCAATATCAAAGATTCAGAAAAAATTTAGTTTTCAGTAAAAAAGTAAGCAAAAATATCTCATTAATATGCAAGTCTACTGATTGTGCATAAAATACATGTATACTTATGATGTATATCATAGATATAACTGTCAAGATATTAAAGTACTGTTTTATTCCTCTTTATTAAAAATAGAGTTTTTTCTTTGCTAGTATAACATAGCTAAGGTCTCCTCTCCTCTCTCTCTCCTTCTCCCATTTCCTCCCCACCTTTCCTGATCTTATGACCAACAAGTTAGGAAAAAAGAAGCTTCTAAGGGATAATTACAAAATATAATGCAAAATAGTAGAATATAATATTATGATGAAACAAAAACTGACATATCAAAATTGAACAAATAAACAGAAAGAAAAATATCTCAAGAGAAGGCACAAGAGTCAGGCGAACATTCATTCACACATCAGGAATCCCATCAAAGCATAAAGTTGGAGGCCATAATATATATGAGAAGGACCTGGTATAGACTCATGCAGGCCTTGCACATACTGCTTCTGTCTCTGTGAGTTCAAATAAACTTTGATCATGTTGAAATAGAGTCATATATTTATTGTGTTACCTGTTTTCTCTGGCTTTTATATTATTTCTGCATCCTCTTTGGCAGGATTCCTTGAACATTGAGGAAGGGATTTGATGGAGATATTACATTTAGGGCTGATTCTTCTAAGGTTTATCACTTTGCATCTGAGTCTGTGCTTCTTTGTATTTTTTTGTTTATCCGCTGCAGTAGGGAGCTTCTATGATAATGACTGAACAATGCAACTACTTGTGAATATATCAGTATGTCATTATAAATTGTTTCATTATTTTAATTATTTTAGAACAGTAGTATTTGGTTTTTTCCCTAGGTTCCTGACATATCTAGTCTCCGGTTCTTGATCTCCAATGCAATGTTAGGGATGAATTCCATTTCATGATGTGGACTTTAACTAAAGCCAGATATTGATTGATTATCCCCATGATATCTGTGCCACATTTGCCATAATACATCTCAAAGAACTCCTTTAAAGTCAAATATCTTTATGGTTTGATACAAGTAGGTACCTCATCTGTATTAGAAGCATTCATTTTCTTGTAGACATAGGACCAAGTGAACACTGAGAACACTGACCATGTCTCACTATGTTGTCACCCAGAATTTAGCAGCAAATTCTACGTAGATTACAAAGCCTGTTTTGGATCATCAAATATTGTAGTGATCTAGAAACCACGCAAAACAAAACATCAAAAATTACCCCGGAGAATTATTTTTAAAAAATAATAAAGAGTCAATATTTAATGCAATTTTTATTCTGAGAGTGATTTTATATGTAGCAAAAGTAGTTAAAATAAGAGCAAATGTAGGAGAAGCTTAGGGAGGCAGTTTCTGAAAGAAGAAATACAGAATAAATATGGGAGATTAATGAGGACATAAATATTGGACCAGTATGAACAGTAGTGAGATAGCAGCTGTTAAATGAAGGGAGACAGGCAAATCAACAGCACTGATTTTATTGTGTTATGAAACAAGACAGGTTAGTAAATATACTATAATGCTACAGTTTATACTTACTAAGAGTAAAACACAGACACACATACACACACTGAAGAACACCTGGTTGTTTCAGGGGGATTTTAAGATTTCCTGGATGTTTAAGATCTACTCAACACAGAAAGAGTGTAAAGGTTGTTAAGCTTTGTGAGGTTGTTAAATTGGGTTGTGTCTTTACTCAGAGCATCAGATCATCTTAGAATCAAACCAAGAGTAATATTTCCACCATTGCCTGAAACCCTCTTCTTACTAGAGTGACAGTCATAGATAAATTTATAGTATGAAAGCAATTTATTATTATTAAATATATGACTACATTTAGCTTGTATTAAATATGATTGTATATGAGAATTAAAATAAATAACAATAAAATAAAATTTCTAGACAATATATCCCAACCAAAAGCATATCAGATGTTGATGATTTAAAATTTAAAAAAATATTTTTTAAATAGTTAATTTTTTTTTAAAAAATGAGGCATCTAACATTACTTTTAAAATATTTTAATACATAAATATTTTAAAATAATAAATGGTAGATTTTAAAGATTTTATTCTATTTTAATATTTTCCTCTTATCTAGATCTCATGAATATCTGAAGCTTCATAATAGTTTCAGAAATTTACATCTGTTTTTCTTATCAGAAACATGGATTCACTTGCATTACCCTGGCCAAGTGATGGATGTGAAATGTCTTCAGTAGAGAGTTAAGTCTCAAATTAAAGAACTTCAATTCAAATATCATTTTACCTGCTATAAACATTCACAACTTGCTACAGACACATAAGAACTATTATCAAATTTAAGTGTCAACTTTACAAAAGACCTCATTATCTTTTTGTAAAAAAAAATTGTTTTGTTAACTTATATTTGTTATCTTTAATTTCAAACACAATTGTAATGGCTTTAGATTTCCACCACATGCTTTCCTCCTCCAATATTCTCCTCACAACTATGTTTGACAAATACATTTTTCCAGGTTATTCCCAGAAACCAGTGGGAGATGCTTAACTTTGAAATTTTGAGTGATAGTAGCAACTTTTTATCTTTCCAAGAACATTATTTTCTCATCCTCTCCATATTTATCTTTTTGACTATACTAATAGTTCAAGTACATCTATGAACTGTGCATATTAGTATCATTACATAATCACATACAGTCTCATTTTATTTATTTTACTTTAAAGTTATTGCAGTAAACAAATTTTTTCTCATATTTAAAATTTATTTTAAATGTTTTTTTTTTCATGTATAACCCTGCTGGCCCTCCTTTCCCTTCTTCTACTTCCTACCAGCCTTTCCTCAGCCTCCCCACAGTGCATAACCCCGTCCATTCCCAAAGAAGGACAAGGAGTCTCAAGGTGGGCTAGTTTAGTCTGGTGTTTCATTTTAGTTAGCTCCAATTCCCTAATTCCAGAATTAAGGCTGGGTTAGCTATTTCTCTGTAGGGTATAGGCCCTAACATGTCATTTCATGCATGGGAACATAGTCTGACCCTACTCCAAGATACTCCAGAAACCTGCCCATGCCATTCAACAGTCATCTAAATTTGGAGGGCTTAGTTCCTTTCTGCGCAGGTTCCCCAATGGCTGTTTCTGATTCAGTGAGCTTCCAATATCTCCACCCAGTCATCTCTGTGGGTCTCCTCTTCATAATCCTGATCCTCTTTCCCATATATACACTCTTCTCTCTCTCTTCAGCTAGACAAGGAGATCAACCTGGTGCTTAGCTATGGATCCCTGCTTCTCCTCTATTCATTGCTGGATGAAGGTTCTATAATGACACTTAGGGTGGTCATTCATTTGATATTAGGGAAAGTCCTGTTTAGTCGCCCCTTCACTATTGATTGGAGTCCTAGCCAGGGATGTCCTGTGGGTCCTTGGATGTTTCCCTAACACCCATCCTCTTACCAACCTGACAGTGGCTCCCTCTATCTAGATAGCCATCCTTTTTTCTCCCTCTTTGTTGCTCTTCTCACTGAATCATTTCCTCTCATGTTTTGTTCCCAACTTTCCTTGGTTATTACCCATTATTATCCCAATTTACTCAGGAGATCTTCTCTATTTTCTCTTCCCAGGGAGATCTCTGGATCTCTCTCTTAAGTTCCTTCTGATCCCAAGCTGTTTAAGGGTTGTGGTTTGCAGCCTGGATATTCTTTGCTTTTGTCTAAAATCCACCTATGAGTGAGTACATACCATGTCTATCCTCCTTGGCCTGTGTTACCTCACTCGGGAGAATATTCTCCAAATACATTCTTTTGCATGCATATTTTAAGATGTCATTTTTTTAAATGCTGAGTTTGGGTTTTTGTCCTCTAGATTCTTGAGTTCTCTATATAATTTAAAAATCAGTCCTTTGTCAGCTTTAGAGTTGGTAAAGATTTTTTCCCATTCTGTAGGGTGTCATTTTGTCTTATTGACCATGTTCTTTGCCTTACAGAAGCTTCTCAGTCTCAGGAGGTATCATTTATTAATTGTTATTCTTAGTATCTGTGATACTGGTTTTATATTTAGGAAGTGGTCACCTGTGCCATTGTGTTGAAGGGTATTTGACACTTTTTTTCTTTTTTTTTCTCTTCTTTATTTATTTTGTATTTATAAAAAAAAACAATAAAATGAATTTACAATTCTGATAAGTTAACAATAACTATAAAGAAGGTAAAAATCATAAGCATGACTTATCAAGGGTGATAATGCAAATAAGATTGCTACACATATATTTACTTTGTGTTCAGCTTTCCCTCTGAATTTTTTTTCCATCCCTGTATATCCTTATTCAAGGTCCCTTCCCCCTACCACCACATCAGGTCATTTTTTTCTTCTCCTCAAATCCGCATCCCCTCGCTGGGCAGGGAGCAGACAGTACTATGGTCCCACTGACCCAATAATGCTTGGATCAGTCTCCATTCCTGGCAAATCGAGTTTTGTCGCCCTTCCCTCAAGAGTGAGTCAGGTGTTCTTATACTTGGAGTGGGATCTGAAGGGTCAGTCCAGGGTGCTGATCTCTAAGATATATAAAGAATCTAGAGCCCAAAACCTTGAATAACCCAATCAAAAAAATGGAGTACAGATCTAAAAAGGGAATTCTCAGCAGAGGAACAACGAATGGCTGAAAGGCACCTGAAAAAGTGCTCATCATCTTTAGCCATCAGAAAATTGCAAATCAAAACAACTTTGAGATACCACCTAACACCTGTTAGATTGACTAAGATAAAAGGCACAGAGGACAGCCTATGTTGGAGAGGATGCAGAGCAAGGGGAACACTACTCCATTGTTGGTGAGAGTGTAAGCTTGTTCAGCCACATTGGAAAGATATATGGTGGTTTCTTAGAAAATTGAGAATCAATCTCCCCAAGGACCTAGCAATACTACTTCTGGGTGTATACCCTAAAGAGGCACATTCACACTCCAAAGGTATTAACTCAACTATGTTCATAGCAGCATTATTTGTAATAGCAAGAACCTGGAAACAACCTAGATGTCCCTCAAATGAAGAATGGATTAACAAACTGTGGTACATCTACACAGTGGAATACTACTCAGCAGTAAGAAAAAATGATATCCTAAAATTTGTAGGCAAATGGATGGATTTGGAGAATATCCTCCTGAGCGAGGTATCACAAACTCAGAAAAATAAGCAGGTGATGTCCTCACTCATTAGTGGTCTCTAAACAAAGAAGAAAAAAAGCCAAGCATGCCCAAGCTGCAAAGGACACTTTTTTTAAAAATTAAGTTAAGTGTTGTTGGGTTGATGATGAGGTATTTGATTCACTTGGATTTGAGCTTTGTGCAGGATGATTAATATGATCTATTTGCATTTTTCTACATAATAATATCCAGCTAATCTAGCACCATTTGTTGAAGATACTATCCAGATATTCCATATTTTTGGCCTCTTTATCAAAATCAGGTGTTCACAAGTGTGTGGATTAAATTTGGGGTCTTCTATTTGATTTCATTAATCTACAAGTCGGTTTTTATGTCAATACCATGCTGTTTTTATTACTGTATGTCTATAGAATAGCTTGAAGTCACAGTTCTTTTATTTAGCAGGATTGTGCTGACAACCTTCAGTTTCCTGTTTTTTCATATGAGTTGAATATTGTTCTTTCAAGATCTGTAAAAACTTGCCTTGGGATTTTGATGGGGATTGCACTGAATCTTTAGGTTGCTTTTGGTATGATTGTCATTTTTTTTCTATGGTTATCCTACCTATCCAGAAGCATGATAGGCCTTTCCATTTTCTGTTATCTTCCTCAATTTCTTTCTTTATTGATTTATAGTCCTTATCAAATTCGTCTTCCTCTTCTTTGGGTAAAGTTACCCCAAGTTATTTAATGCTATTTGCAGCTATTATAAAGGGTGATGTTTGCCTTATTTCTTTTTCGGCCTTTTTTATCATTTGTGTTTAACCTAGCTATTAATTTTTTTCAGTTAATCTTGTACCCTGTTACATTACTGAAGATGTTTTTTATTTACATGAGTAACCAGGTGGAGTTTTGGTAGTCAGTAACCTATATGATCATGTCATCTGCAAATAGAGATAGTTTGACTTCTTCCTTTCCAATTTGTATCCCATTTATCTCCATTTGTTCATATATCTTTAGCTCAACTGCCCAGAATTATGTTGACTAGATAAGAAGAGAGAGAACATTTTTATCTTGTTCCTGATTTTAGTGGAATTGCTTTGAATTTTTCTCCATTTAGTTTGATGTTGCCTGTAAGCTTGCTGTATATTGTCTTTATCATGTTTAGATATTTTCTCCATAATTCTAATATCTCCAGGGCTTATATCATGAAGACATGTTTGATTTTTATCAAAGACATTTTCAGCTTCTGAGTAGATGAACATGTGTTTTTATTTTCAGTTGTTTATATGATGTATGCCATTCATAGTTTTTTTTGTATGCTGAACCATCCCTGCATCTCTGGAATGAAGCCTTCTTGATAATGGTGGATGTTTTTTTTTAATATGTTGTTGAATTCACTTTGCTTGAATTTTATTAAGTTTTTCGCATCAGTGTTCATGAATAAGATTTGTCTGCAATTCTCTTTCTTTGTTGCATCTTTGAGTAACTTGGGTATCAGAGTAATTGTAGCATCATAATAAAAAAGGAGTTTGGCAATGTTTCTTCATTTTCTATTGTATTCAACAGTTTAAGGAATATTGGTGTTAGTTCTTTGAATGTTGGGTGAATTTTGCACTTAAACCTTATGGCCTTGTGCTTTTTTTACTTGGAAGACCTTTAATAACAGCTTCAATTTCCTGGGGGATTATAGGTTATTTACATTATTTATCTGGTCTTTATTTAATTTTGGTAAGTTGTACCTCTTTAGGAAGCTGTCCATTTCTTCTAGATATTCCAATTTAGTGAAGTATAGATTTTCAAACTATAACCTAATGATTCTCCAGATTTCCTAGGTATATGTTTTTATGTTCCCTTTTTCATTTCTGATTCTTTTAATTTGGATACTTTCCCTCTGCTTTTTGGTTAGTTTGAGTTAAAAGTTTATCTACCTAGTTGACTTTCTCAAAGAACCAATTCTTTGATTCATTGATTCTCTGTGTTATTCTTTTTATTTCCTTTTTTTTTTGGCCCTAAGTGTGATTATTTGGCCCTCTACTTCTTCTAGGTGAACTTGCTAATTCTAAAGCTTTCAGCTGTGCTGTTAAGTTTTTTGTGTGAGATTTCTCTAGGTTTTTCATATAGGCATCTATTGGTATGAATATTTAGATGTTTTACATTTTTACATGTACTAATGATGTTTTCTCAAATCAATATTTTGGGTTGATGATTGAATTAAATTATTTTCATATTTGCATTTCAATCATTACTACGGAAACAATTCTTTAAATGTTATTCTAATGTGCCCACTTTCTGATTTTTCTTAAGTATAAAAAGTGGGAGTGTAACTTGTTCAGCCACTCTGAAATGCACTTTCTCAGAAAACTGTGAATCAATCTTCCCAAGGATCCAGCAATACCACTAGTGGATGCTCATTCACCCTCCAAAGGCATTACCTCAACTATATTCATAGCAGCATTATTTTTAATAGCAAGAAACAGAAAACAACCTAGATGCCTCTCAACAGAAGAATGGATTAAAAACTGTGGTACATCTACACAATGCAGTACTGCTCAGGAGTAAGAAAAAATGATATCCCAAAATTTGCAGGCAAATGGATGGATTTGGAGAATATCCTCATGAGCAAGGTATCTCAAACCCAGAAAAATAAGCAGGGGATGTACTCACTCATTAGTGGACTCTAAACAAAAAAAAGCAAAAGGCAAAACATGTCCAAGCTGCAAACCACAACCACTGAACAGCTTGTGATCTGAAGCACTTTGGACTGACACCTTGGATCCCATTCCCTCCATTATAACACTGAGCCAGTCTTGAGGTTGGGATGAGGAAAGTGGATCTGCCTGGAGTGGATGCTAAATAAGTCACCTTGGGACCTTGGGACCTCCTGCCCTTTCTGGAGAGGAGATGGGGAGAAAAGAGAGTGACTGGGAGGGGCAGGAGGGGTAAGGGGGTTTGAACAAGGGGATACATGAATAAAAAATGAGACTTTATTCATAATAAAAAAGAAAATATAAAAACAAACTTTTTGTGAATTTATGGCAACATATCAATGAATTTTTTTCATATAAGTGATATGACATGTATATGTTAAACAAAATTTATTTCTGAATCTGAAATTAATTATAAGAGAAGGAAGTTTTGTGTTTTTTATAGTGTCATTCTGGACGATCTAAAAATTAAAAAATAAATGAGTTTAAAAATTTTGTTAGGATATTAAAAGAAAACCAGCTCACACTAGAATTTTTCTTCAATGGTCTTTATTTACTTGAGCCATTTATTTCAGTGGAAGAGTCAACATGCTGGCAGTGTGTTGCTGCAGCTGCTGCTGCATTCTTTGCTCCACATTGAAATGTTCATGCCATCTCTTGGCTGACTGGTTATATGTTTCTCAAACATATTACCTTTTAATTATCCATTATATACACCAATGTAATAAGTACAAAAGCAAAAGAAAGTATTTCTATTTCCATAAAAACTAAGCAGAACACTGTAAGTCTTGGTAATACTGAGTCATTAAATCCTTTTTTTGTCAAATTGATGTGAGTTGGAAAATCTTAAAAAGCATAGTGAAAAATTATGGGGGGTAGGTAGCAAATGACTTTTGCATCTAAATTGCTATGCAAGTTTTTTTTTAAATAAACAATCTGCTGCCTGAAAAAGAATTCATTATTTTGAAGCTATGCTTTGTTTAATTAGTCTGGCTGGGAAGAACTATGTGGCGTAAGGAAACTCTGACACAGAACATAGCCTGTCACTTTTGAAAGATAAAC
>PVIH01012207.1:39450-64760 GCA_004025045.1 Sigmodon hispidus
TGTCCAGCCACTTTGGAATACAATATGGAGGTTTCTCAGAAAATTGAGAATCAATCTACCCAAGGACCCAGCAATACCACTTCTGGGTGTATACCCTAAAGAGGCACATTCACACTCCAAAGGTATTAGCTCAACTATGTTCATAGCAGCATTATTTATAATAGCAAGAACCTGGAAACAACCTAGATGTCCCTCAACTAAAGAATGGATTAACAAACTGTGGTACATCTACACAATGGAATACTACTCAGCAGTAAGAAAAAATGATATCCTAAAATTCACAGGCAAATGGATGTATTTGGAGAATATCCTCCTGAGCGAAGTATCACAAACTCAGAGAGATAAGCAGGGGATGTACTCACTCACTAGTGGTCTCTAAACAAACAAACAAGAAAAAAAAAAAAGCCAAACATGCCCAAGCAGCAAACCACAACCACTGAATAGCTTGGGATCAGAAACACTCTGGACTGACCCTTCAAACCCCAGTCCATTTATAGGAACACCTGACTCACTCTTGAGGGAGGGGGGACAAAACTGGATTTGGCCAGGAGTGAAGACTGATCCAAGCATTGTTGGGCCAGTGTGACCATAGGACTGTCGGCTCCCTCCAAGGGAGGGGATGGGGAGTTGCAGAGAAGAAAAATGATCAGATGTGGTGGGAGGGGGAAGAGACCTTCAATAAGGATATACAAGGATGGAAAAAAATTCAGAGGGAAAGCTGAACACAAAAAAAATATATGTGTAGTAATCTTATTTGCATTTCCACCCTTGATAAGCCATGCTTATGATTATTATCCTCTGTATAGTTATTGTTAACTCCTCTTCGGCATTTTTTTTTAAATTCTTTTACTGTTTTTTTTTGATAAATACAAAATAAAGAAAAAAAAAGAAAGATAAACTTAGGTCACTCCTTAACATATGGACAGTTTTCTTATAATTCTTTGTTTCACCAGCTTTGTGGCTCAGGAGACCAGAAACTACACTAAAGCTTACTAAGTTGTAGTATGTAAAAACAAACAACTCTGTTTTTTTTTTAATTTAATAAATTCCTTTTATTTATTTTATACATCAACCACAGATTCCCCTTTCATTCCTTCTCCTACTTTCTTCAGTATTCCTCTCCAACCAGCCTCATCCCCCACCAAATAGGTAAGACCTCCCACAGGGAGCCAGCAAAGCCCAGTGAATTCAGTTGACATAGGTCCAAGGCTCATCCCCCTCAAGGCTGTGGAAGGTGTTTCTTTGTTTGTTTGTGTTGTTTTTTGTTTGTTTGTTTTTCATTTTTATTATTATATATCTTTATTATTAGGTGATTTTTACATCATGTACCCCATCAAACTCAGTTATCAGAACTCTCAGATTCATGTTCACTCCTATGATCTCCCCATATAGCCCAGTCCCTTGAAACAAGTTTCATTTCTAAACTTAGAGGAAATTTTTAAGGCAAAAACAATAACCAATAATGCTCAACCAGAAATAAAAAAAAAAGACGTCAAAGAGAAAATTCCTTGCTAGTATTGTGGTAAAGATATATCATTGTCTATTCTCTTTTATATATTATTTCTTACATTTATAAGTAAAAGCCAAAATGGAAAGATTGTTTCTTTTTATCTGGTTCTAAAATTATTCTTAAATTTAAGTAAATGAATGAATTTGTTGCACAATTTTTAGGCCTTGCTTATAAGCCATGTGAATTCTTAGCATTTTATTGGCATAAATAATATATTTTAAAAAATTACATTGTATAATATTTTTTTGGATTTGTGAATTTTGTAGTTTGAAATATTCTTCCATTTAAAGTAACATAAAATATTCATTAGTTTATTTAGATATCTATACTTATCACTTTTATACATATATTATAACCATATGTATATATCAATCTCAAAATTTTAAAATAAATATTTATATTCTAACAATTCCAAAGTAATATTACTAGCATAAATTGAAATAATGGATTTTGACACTATTGTTCTCTTTCATCTTGAGTTAGTAAAGAATTATCTTTATTATTCAAAAATCTTTGTATACTTTCTCTTTGTATCAACCACCTCATTGTATCTTTAATATTGGCAAAACTATGCAAATCTTTACTGAGCATTTTTTTTAAGAAATAGTCTAAATTCACATTCTTTTTTCTGAGAGTTTATTTTATATGTATATTTTAAGATTATGTTATAATACATTGTGGATAGTCATATAATTTGGTGATTTTTTTTTACTTCACATTTAGCTAGGTACCATTGTATTTCTAATGACAAAAATCTTACTTCAGTTTTATTTTGTATTTGTAAAAGTGGTCATATAATAGCTTTTCTGTCTTCTTTCTAATTTTATTTTAATATTACCTAAACTTTCACCATTGTTCTTTAGAAGGTCTAAATATATTGCTTCATTTACTGAGTTTATATATTCTTTTTATCTGTTTTTATTGTTATTGCTTTTATTGTATTAATTTCGTCTCTAATATTGCATGTATATATGTTCCCAAATTTTATTTTGGGAAATATTCTATTAATTTTCTGACCTTAAGATGTTTTTGTAATATCTAAAAAAACAGTTGAACTATACATTTTATATTCGAAAGTTTAAAAAGTAAAATCAATCCACTATGTTACATCTTCTGCTGTGTTATAATGCCTCACTGTGATTACAGATGACATTCATTTATGTTTATTGTTAGTACTTACAAGAAAACTATTCCTTATTCACCTTTACAGTGATATAAAATTCCTTTAATGATGTGGCAGTATGTATGAGTTTACCATTTTAACTCCCGCATAATTAAAAAAAAACTTTGGATGTTATGTCTCTGTAGGAAATACTTATATTTGATTTCAAATCTGCTGTATAAAAGTATGTTGTCACACTACAAGCAGGTATGAACTGTCAGTACTTTTACTGTGACATAATTTTTTCTTCACTGAATTTTGATATGCTGACTGGTACTGAAGGAAAGGGGGTTTAAATCATCATGTTTTACCATTCCTGTAGTCATATGACTTTAGATTTTCTAATGAAAAATTTAAAGATCAAAAAATTAAATAATAGCTAAATTGTCTCCAGAGGGTAGGAATCTACCCATACTTAGTTTTACATGTGTCATATAAATGTCATATGAGTTTATTCAATAATGAACTACTTTTCTCTAGCACAATGTTATATGAAATTATACAAAATGAATTTGCAAGGGAGCAAAATATTTAGTCCTTCAATATGACTCCAACCTAGAGAACTATGAAGTAACAGCAGATTTTTAATAAATACTATGAAAAGATCACCTTTGTTCTCCCTGTAGAGGTACAATATTATGCATAGACACTTCATTTTTGCTACTGAACATAGAATATTTATTTATAACACAGGACTGTTCAGATTCCATGAGGGCTCCAATGGCATCCAAAATAAAACAATCTCTAGAGTGCTCATTTTGTCAATAATATTGAGACCAGATTTATCGCTATTTACATTATTGAATAGAAAGGCAAAGAATAGAAACGTTAATTTTCTTTTAATCCTTTAAAACTTCTTCCTAGCAAAGAAAAAAAAATCTTTTAACTAGGTTGAAGATTTTCACTCACAACTATGCAGAAGGAATAGGACAGAAATTAGACATTAAAAAAATTCCTTTTAACTTTTGAGCACTATTTTGAAGTGAAAGTTTTATTCTGAATTTGAAATTTGCCAAGGTCTGTGGCTGAGTTTCAGACACCACTTCCCTTGTTGGCAGGAGATGATTTGGAAATCAGAAGTCTGCACACTTGTGATATTTCCAGGCTTAGAGTGTCAAAAAGACAAGATGGCATATGGTGAAGAAAAAGGGATTTCTCACATTCAAGAACACATTTCAACTTCCAAACATAAAAATAAATAAGTGCTTTTTCAAATTCATAAGAGAAATAATGAGAGTTTCTCCAAAATATTATAGACATACCAAAGTTAAGCAGCAAGATGCTTGAGTCTGTCACTTCCTGAAGCTACTCGCGAAGTGGTTAAGATTTCAGGATTGTCATGTTAACTTTGGCATAAAGATGACTTCTTCTTTGGCAAGGATGACAGCAATCCCCCTCAAGTAAAAAAAAAATATAGTCTAATTAAAGTATACAATTTGATGTTTTCATATGAACATTTTCGTGGGAAGTTTCTTCAGTATTCACTAGCTAACTTGTTCAAGCATATCAGTTGTATTGAAGGAACTAGTCCAGTTGATCTAAGATCTGCCAAATGGGATCTCTCATTCTATTGTCCATTTACTAAAGTTCTTCATCTGCACTGCTTGTTTTTAAAATGACAGATGCTGGAGCATACCAGAATGAATTATTGTTAGGTAGTTCATGTGTTGGTTGTTGATCACATCAATACTTTACATGTAAGAGGAGCAGAAAGTCATTACAAACTGGATTGGTGCATTTTTCTAATTTTTTTCCTCATAAAATTTGGCAAAAAATTATTTGAAGGACTAACTATAAAAGCTCAGTAGGTTTCACAGTCAGTAAGTATTTTCTGTGTAAGAAGGACAAAAAGGGGAAAAAATCAGCACTCTCTCAAACACACACACACACACAAATTTTGTGGTGGCATATGGTAGATTGTAGTCCCAGTACCATTTTGGGGTAGCAGAAGAGGAGAATCCATAGACAATACTAGCCAGGCATTCTTGCCAAAGTGGTGAACTCTACGTTTTGTCTCAAAATTAAGAGAAACATTACAAAGACAGACATTTTGAACATTGACCTTCAGCCTTCAAAAACATATAACAGAGAGAGAGAGACAGACAGAAAGAGAGAGAGAGAGAGAGAGAGAGAGAGAGAGAGAGAGAGAGAGAGAGAAACACACACACACATACACACACACACAGAGAGAGAGAGAGAGAGAGAGAGAGAGCCACATATATGTACATATATACACTTATATACGTTTGTGCATATACTATATAGAGGCATATTCACAAAAGATTCCCTGATATATAAGAAATAAAGCATGCTAGTAGATTTCCATTACTGAAGTAAATATAAATTTTTGCTTTTATTATGACCAGTTAATATTTTCTTCTTAAATTCAAAGTCAAATAACTAACAGAAGTTATGTGTTGTTTCTAAGATGTCTAAAGTTATAAATCAAAAGGAAGGTTTTGAAGACACTCATATATATATTTCATCATTTAGGTTTAGACATGGGACATCTTTTTGTGATAGTTTCTTTAGAATGTAAGTGCAAGACTAAACATTTTTAAAAAATGAAAAAGTTACCCAAGAAAGTAAAGTTCAATATATAAAGGCAAGACAAACTGTCAGACAATCAGCATTTGTATATAGCTGCACTGGATACTTTTTTTTTACAGTATTTAATTTTAGGTAATGAGAAAGAAACACTAAACTTAAATGTGTCACTTGTCTAAACCCTAAAATATGAGATTTCAGTCCAGAAATAGCCTCTCAAGTTTAGTCAATAACCTTCCAGACATTGTGTTTTTGTAATTTTTTTTAAAAATTAAATTTGATTTTTATCACTTACCACATTTTGTAACCAGCAAAGTATTAAAATAATATGTGGATCTGAAAAATAAACATGTAGCTTATACTGTGTGATCTTCAGTGTTGTTTTGTTTATGGTTATAACTTGTTATTATTGTTTTTTCTGGGATATCTTTGAAACAGAGCCTTGCATAGCTCAGGTTGGCTCTGCATTTGTTATGTAGCTGAAAATAAACTTGAATACAAAATTTTTAAGCCAGAGAACTATAAGGTCTCTTTTCAAGCACTAGGCGTACAAGTGCACAGCATTACATGTGGTTATAATGTTTTAATACATAAAAATTTTTGTTAGCATTTAATAAATCATATGGATCACACGGGAATAAACTGATGTCTTGAGAAAAACATAATATCTTATCAAGAGCTATTCTAACATGAGCTATACCATCTTGTGAAATTTTTTTAATTCCAAAACTATACAGAACAATACATTATATCATTTTATTTGAAGAAACTACCTAAATAATTTTCTTCATAGTACATATCTGAGATAATATTTGACCTATGAAATAAAAATTTGAAAAGAATAAAACTAGCATCAATACTTATAGCAAGAAAACTTATCAAATATAGGTTATCCATGCTGACTATGCTTTTGCATGATGGTGCATAAACTTCAAATTATTCATAATCAACAAAGTAAATGCTTGTTTTACTGATATACTCACATGATGCTATAAATAGACTGTTTCTGAAAGAGATGACTCTTCATCTAGTTTTTGTTGTTAGATAGCACAATATGTGAGACATTTTTCTTCTTTGTAAATACTTTAAAAGCTATGTTTAAAATTAACTTAACATTATTTAAAGAAGTTTAAATTTAAAAAAAGTCAGAATTTTTATCCATGTATCCCCTTGTTCAGGCTCCCTTCCCTCTCCCGCACCTCCCAATCACTCACTCTTCTCTCCATCTGTTTATCTCCTCACCAGCAAGGGCAGGAGGTCCCAAGGTCCCAAGGTGGCTTAGTTCAGCATCCATGCCAGGCAGATCTGCTTTTCTCACTCCAACATCAAGACTGAGTGAGGTGTTTCTCTGGAGGGAATGGGCTCCAATTGCCAATCCAAGGTGTTTCAGATCGCAAGCTGTTCAGTTGTTGTGGTTTGCAGCTTGGACATGCTTAGCTTTTTTTGTTTAAAGTCCACCAATGAGTGAGTACATGCCCTATTTACCTTTCTGAGTTTGCTGGACCTCACTCAGAAGGATATTCTCCAAATCCATCCATTTCCATGCAAATTTTAAGACATTATTTTTTTCTCACTGCTTAGTAATACTCCATTGTGTAGATGTACCATAGTTTGTTAATCCATTCTTCAGTTGAGAGGCATCTAGGTTGTTTCCGGATTCTTGCTATTATGAATAATGTGGCTATGAACATAGGTGAGCTAATGTCTTTTGAGTGTGAATGTGCCTCTTTAGGGCATATGTCCAGTAGTGATATTGCTGGATCCTTGGGGAGATTGATTCCCAGTTTTCTGAGAAACTACATACAGTATTCCAGAATGGCTGAGCAAGCTTACACTTCCACACTCCCAAAGAGTGCTCCCTTTGCTTCATAACCTCTCCAGCATAGTCTGTCATCTGTGTCTTTTGTCTTAGCCAATCTGACAGGTATAAGGTGGTATCTCAAAGTTGTTTTGGTTTACATTTCTCTGATGACTAAAGCTGTTGGACACTTTTTAAGCTGCCTTTCAGCCATTTGTAATTCTTCTGTTGAGAATTCCCTTTTTATTTCTGAACCTGATTTTTTGATTGGGTAATTCAAGGTTTTGGGCTCTAGTTTCTTGAGTTCTCTTTATATTTTAGAGATAGTCCTCTGTCACTTGTAGGGTTGGTGAAAATCTTTTCCCATTTTGTAGGCTGTTGTTTTGTCTTATTGATTGTGTCCTTGGTTTTACAGAAGCTTCTCAGTTTCAGGAGATCCCACTAATTGACTGTTGATCTTAGTGTCTGTGCTACTGGTATCATATTTAGGAAGTGGTTACCTGTGCCAATAGGTTGGAGGGTATTTCCCACTTTCTTTTCTATCAAGATCAATATGGCTGGATTGATATTGAAGTCTTTGATCTGCTTTGATTTGATTTTTTGTAGGGTGATAGGCTTGGATTTTGGATTGGATCTATTTGCATTTTTCTACACATTACCATTCAGCTATGCCCACACAATTTGTTAAAGATACTATCTTTTTTTCTACAGAGTATTTTGGGCCTCTTTGTCAAAGATCAGTTGTTCATAGGTGTTTGGGTTTATGTCTAGATCTTCAATTAAATTCCATTGATCCACAAGTCTGTTTTTATACCAGTATCAGGCTGTTTTTTATTACTGTAGTTCTATAGTATAACTTGAAGTTGGGGATGGTGATGCCTCCTGAGGATCTTTTGTTGATCAAAATTGTTTTGGCTATCCTGGCTTTCTTGCTATTCCAAATGAAATTCAGTATTGTTCTTTCAAGGTCTGTAAAAAAATGTGTTGGGTTTTTGATGGGAAGTGCATTGAATCTGTAGATTGCTTTTGGCAGAATTGCCATTTTTACTATGTTGATCCTACCTATCCACAAGCATGCGAGATTTTTCCATTTCCTGATACCCTCTTCTATTTCTTTCTTCAGTGATTTAAAGTTTTGTCAAATAGTTCTGTTACTTCTTTGGTTATAGTTACTCCAAACTATTTAATACTACTTGCAAATATTATGAAGGATGATGTTTCCCTTATTTCTTTTTTAGCCCTTTTATATTTAGTGTATAGGAAGACTACTGATTTCTTTGAGTTAATTTTGAATCCTGCTACATTGCTGAAGGTGTTTATCAGCTGTAGAAGTTTCCTGGTAGAATTTTTTGAGGCACTTATGTATACAATCATATCATCTGGAAATAGTTTCACTTCTTTTCCAATTTGAATCCCCTTAATCTCCTTTTATTCTCTTATTGCTTTAGGTAAAACTTTGAGAAATATATTGAATAGATAAGGGGAGGTAGGACATCATTGTCTAGTTCCTGATTTTAGTGGGATTGCTTTGAGTTTTTCTCCTTTAAGTTCGATGTTGGCTGTCAGCTTTTTGCAAATCGCCTATATAATATTTACATATTCTTCCTATATTCTTGACCTCACCAGGACTTTTATCATAAAGGAGTGTTGGATTTTGTCATAGGCTTTTTCAGCATCTAAGGATATTATCATGTGGTTATTTTCTTTCAGTTTGTTTAAATGATAGAGGACATGTACGGTTTTTTGTATGTTGAACCATCTCTGTATTTCTGGAACAAAGTCTACTTGATCATAATGGATGATATTTTTTATATGTTGTTGTATACAGTTTGCCAGAATTTTGCTGAGAATTTTAGCATCAGTATTCATGAGGGAAACTGGTCTTTAATTCTCCTTTTTTGTTGCATCTTTGAGTGGCTTGGGTATTAGGTTAATTGTTGCCTAATAAAAAGAGTTTGGTAATATTCTTTCAATTTATACTGTGTGAAACAGTTTGAGGAATATTGGTAATATCTCATCTTTGAATGTCTGGTAGAACTCTGCACTGAAACCATCTGAACATGTTTTTTTTTTTTTTTATTTGTTTGTTTGTTTATTTTTAACTTGGGAGCCTTTTGATGATAGTTTCAATTCCCTTAAATAATTTAGTATTCTTATAACATAAAATTATCTTAGTTTTCTTTAACTTTTCTTTGCTTTCAAATTAAATTATTTAATTTATTTTACATCTCAGCTGCAGTTTCCATCTCATGTCTCTAGGACATTCACCCTCTGGGTCCTGGCACTCCAGGTAGTGTCAGGGGTGAGCTTACTCTCATAGTATTGGTCTCAGGTTGGACCAGTCATTGGTTGGCCATTCCTAAAATTATTGTACCATTCTTACTCCAACAATAGAAAAAGAGACTGTAGGTCAAAGGTTATGTTGCTGGGTTGATGTTCTAGTTTCTCCAATGGATGTCTTTTCTGGTAATTGGAGATCATCAGTTTAAGGCACTTAGCTACTATTGCTAGGAATCTGAGCTGAGATCATTTTTGGAGATTCTTTGTAGCAAACTTCACAATGACATCAAATGCTTCCCTTTCCTGTCATCTTTTTCACCATTATCCCTCTACACCAAACCTCCTATCCTGAACTTTCCTGTTCCCAATCCTATCTGCCTACAGCCCACCCATGATATATCTTCTATTCCTCTTTCCAGAAGGATGCATACATGCATTCCCCTTTGGGGACTCATTGTTACCTAGCTCTTTGGGTCTTTGGATTGTAGCATGTTTATCCTTTACTTTAGAATTAATGTGAACTCATAAGGGAATACATAGTATGTTTGTCTTTCTGGTTCTGGGATATCTCACTCACAATGCTTTTTTTGGTTTCATCTATTTGCCTTCAAGTTTCATGGCATCATTGTTTTTAGCAGCTGAGTAATACTTCATTGTGTAAATATACCATATTTTTTTGTCCATCATTCAGTCGAAGAGCATCTAGGGTCTTTTTAGGTTCTGACTATTATAAATAAAGCAGCTATGAACATAGTTGAGCAAGTGATCATGTGGTGTGATTGAGCATCCTTTCGATATATGCCAAAGAATGATATGGATAGGTCTTAAGGTAAATAAATTTCTGAGTTCTGTTGAATAAGATTGCATATTTCAGTAGAAATAATATTGTAGATAAGAGTAACTATGAAGTCCAAAACATTTTTAATTACAAAATGTAAAAGTTGAAATAAAACATTTTAAAAGTATAGTGTTTTCTATCCAGCTGTTCCGTCTATGAACCTCAGCAACTTTGAGCATAGCAAGATGTCTCCAAAGTAGTATTAGTGGCATTTATTCCTTTGAGTATCCAACAGTCATTAAATAGGACCTAGAGCCCACTTAATAGAAGGTAATTAGTACCTGCTACAGTAAATCTAGCAAATACCTTCAGCTATCAAGGTCATGGAACATAGAGGAGATCCTACGAATGACATTTTCCCACACCAGTATAATGGCTAACTGTACTAAAAATATCCTTAAACAGTGCAGCTCAACCCTTACTGAAGATTTTGTTTTGTTTTGTTTGTTTTTGTATTATTATAGAAAACCACAACTGGCCCAAATACAGACTGTGAGGAGACCAAATAACTTATCTACTATAGATCTACTTGGCCTAAGGCTCAAGGATTATCACCAAGGGGGTATGTACGATTGTAAATGTCAGAGTACTATATATTCTGCTGCCTGTTTGTGTCTTCTGTTTATGACATGGAATTTCTATCAACTAAATCTCAACAAAATGGTCTTCTAAATAAGACTTAAACAATGCCAATAGCAATTGTCAATATGGATGGGGAAAATCACTCAAGGCCTCATCTTTAGATGAAGTGTCATGAGTAATTAATGGCTAAGAAAGAAGGAAATTCATTATTTTTCATGGTGACTCCTAATTGGTAATCCAGTACAAAATAATCAGCCAGAAACACAGAAAAAGAACTGTAGATAGACTGATCAGATTATGTAAATATGCAACAAAAATAAAGAACAGTTAGTTATGAATTTGAGAGAAATTGGTAAGGAAGATATAGGAGGATTTGAAGGGAGAGCAAATGATGTAAACAGTATAGTCATGCATGACATTATCAAAATTAAATAAATGAATGTATGGCATTTAAAACTAAATAACTGATATGTACAAATTTTAAAAATATAATACTTCAATAATTTATTATTAAAAATGTACAGACTTATTTTTAATGTCTATCAATATTAATGCATTTTACAGAGTATAGTAAATATAGTTATATTAATTTTATAAAATTATAATTTATAAATTATAATTTATAATCTTACAAATAAAATAAATTTAATTTAACTGTGATTATTTTCTAATGTTAAATTTAAGACTGGCTGGATGTCTAAGTCTGAAAAACCTGACTCTGGATCCTCAGAATCCATGTAAATGCTGTGAGTGGTCACATGCATCTGCCATCCTAAAGCTTGGGCAAGGTCCTAGATATAGCAGAATCTCTGGAGTATGTATGCACTCACACTTACACAGACACCCAGACATAACATACATTCAATTTTAAGATAATGTTCAATTTAGTTTAATCTTTAAGTATTTATATTGTATTGATATCTTTGCTTATATATCATTGTCTCACTTACTTCCATGGATGCTTATAACCTCAGGATAAACTCATCAAAAATAGAATTTTGATTCAAACAATGCAAACAGTTTTGGGGATTTCTTATGCTCATGGGTTAGTGATTCCTACACTCTGATGCCATGTGGTTTTAAATATTATTGGCATCTTGTTCACTCAATTAGGAAGCTTCAAAACTGATCATTCTACTAAACTCTGAAGTGACCAATCAAACGATATGGCCACTCTACTTGGCAATATAGTAAGGACAAAATGCACAGAAATATCCAAAGAGAACAAAAAACATTTAAACAATGCCCTTAAAAATGTTTACATTATAAATAAATATTTACATAAACATGTTCACAGCTGGGTGGTGATGGTACATACCTTACCCTCAGCACTCCAATCAAAGGCAGATGGGTCCTGTGAGTTTGAGGCCAGCCTATATAAAGAGTGAGTTCCAGGACCATCAGGGCTGTTACACAGAGAAACTCTACCTCAAAAAAAACAAAGAAAATAAAATAAATAAAAGCTAAATATTTTTATGAATATTCCATGGGATTTCTACATGATTCTCAAAATTTTGCCCTAATTTCATAAACAAAGTATTATATTAAATTAAAGCCATACTTATTACTTCAAAATATATGATCCCCTCTAAATTTCACAGTGGAAGTCATTATCTACTTGCTGTGTCACCTGAATCTTTAAATAAGCTGATTTCTTCTCTTTCTTTAACCTTTTTTCTTTAACCCAGTGAGTGTATTCTTCATCATGGGCCATCAAGCAGTGGTAGAGATATTGAAGGATGAATGAAGAGGCTACCCTGAAGGACAAGCAGACAAATGCCAAAAGAAAAGTAGATGACATGGAACAACAACATATGGATTTGAGTGAACAGACATTAGTATGTCACATCATTATTTCTGATAGTTCCTTCTAGTGTTGCCCTTTAAAATGACACTAGGCTTTCACTACCTCTCCCAGCATGTGATAGAATAGAGAGAGTAGACAGCCACAAGTAGTTCAATATAGTTCAGTTTTGGTGGTTTTTACATGTATGCCATTCAATTTTCAAAATAACTCCATGAATTCACATTTAACATTAGTATATAAATATCTTATCATGTTTCTCAAAGTTTTAATTTTTAAATATAATTGCCCTAAGATTATAAAACATTTAATTTTTAATAAAATATTTATTCTTCTAATATTTTAATGCAACCACATGTATGTGATAGCAGAATATTTACTGTACTATGGACAAGAATTTTCAATAACAAGGATTTATGATGATTCCAAAGCTGAGTGTATGTGATTAATTTAAATAAAGCATTTGCCAGCAGTGGATACTATAGCTGATAGCTGCTATTCATTCTCCATTAGAGATTAACATAACATTACCATGGAACTAATTTTTTATCTTCATCAGTGATGCTCCACAGATTATTAAGCTTCATAGCATTTGAGAGAATACACAAGGGGAAGACAACATTCTCTCAAGAAAGATTACATTTTCAATTTTGTTGCATAAAACTAATAAATCTAACTAGCAATAAAAGTATAAAAATGGAAGAAAAGGGCAGAGGAAGGAGAAAGAGAAAGAAATATAGAGAGGCATGAATTACGTAGATGTTAGTCTCCTTTCTTATATCATTAAGGTGTCAGTCAAAGAAATTTTTATAAACCAGAGAAACCATTAGCTTGAGTTTTCTAAATGATAGTTGAGTTAAATTGACATAATTTTTGATATAACCAAGGTTGGTAACATACACCAAAGTGAGGGGGCTCAATCCTAAATATGGTATTTATGACATAACCTTAGGAACCATCTCACATGATGGAGGAGTTCACCAGGACATTATATACTCTGGATAAGACAAGGCAGGTGTACTTATTAACCATAACATCTGTATTTGACCTCTACATGTTTAATTCACTCAACATTCTAGTATAAATGGAAATGGACTCATGGGGCCTTACCTCTAGCTAAAAAGCTCTTGGAAATATATTAGTACTGATGAAGAAGGTTGGTTTTGTTCAGGTGTATGACCCAAGACTCAATGAATGACTGTACACCATTCACATGTGGAAAACACAAATTGGCCTAAGTGGAGTATGCAAAAAAGTAGAGAGGCATTGAAACTGAAATGGGACATGATAGAATGAGTGCCCAGGAAAAATTTGGAGTAAGAGTACTATTGGTTCCTAATATTTCTAAAGAATTTCTTCATAACATTAATGTTTGAATGCTTTTTAATTCAAAAAAGTAATCACTTATTCAAGAATATAGCAGAAAAATAGCTTTAGGTTATTTTTAAATAATTTAGTCCAATGTAAGAATTATTTCATTAATAATCAGTATATGAAGCAGAAAGTGAAATTGGACTTTTCATACAAGCTTAATTTATAAATGACAATATTACTCTGTGTATAAAATGATCTAACATGTCTTCTAAGCTGTTATTGAAGAGAAACCAAATCTCGCATCTTTTCTTTCATATTTACTCACTTATTTTTATTCATATTTTCTTATAGATGTTTGTTCCTTTATTTTTTTATGTAGAAGTTATTTGTCACCATCATCTTTCATAAGACAAGATAGTATCATACATTAAAATTTACTATTTTTGACTGGAGTAAATGTTTCTCAATAAAATAATTATATAATTAATTTCAATTCTCAAGTGAATTTATAATGGCATATGACTAACAAAATAAACACTAGTTAATATATAAAACTTATCTGGTAAATATGGCTGAAGCAATATGTAAACAAATTTATAGTGAATCATCAATCCATTCTCTATGACTCAATGAAAAAAAATCAAGACATAATTTTCAGTGAAGTCCCATATGATGACTTTATAATAATTGTCCTTCAAAAATTTACCTAGTTAAATTCCCTCAACTAAAGCTTGGAGAAAGTAACTGTGTATACTAAGAATTAAAATTGTATATGCAATCTTTCTGAGACAATCATTCAAACATTCAATGATTAAGCCCCACCTTTTTTTTTAAAAAAAAAAATCTTTGTCGAGTTAACTTATGGAATTACAGAAAATTTATTCTATCATTGACAAGCCAAAATCACATGCTGTGTGAATACAAACAAGTATGAGCTCGTGTGTGTGTGTGTGTGTGTGTGTGTGTGTGTGTGTGTGTGTCTGTCTGTCTGTCTGTCTGTCTGTCTGTCTATGTCTGTGTCTGTGTCTGTCTTAGGGAAAAAGAGAGATACAGAGGCAGATAGACAGAGAGAGGAAGAGGAGAAGAAGGAAAGAGAAGGAAAGAGAGGATTGTACTAGGAAGGTAAGACACATTCTGGATACATTTGTCATAATCTTCAATTTTTATGAAAATATAGACATATATGGGAAGAGAAAATCCTCAACTTAAAAAGTGTTTTCATCATTTTGGCCTGTGGTTATTCCTGTGGTATAGTTTCTGGATTCTTGATTGGTGTTGAAGAGCTTAGCCCACCAATAGTGGTGCCTTCTTGGGCAAGTTAACCTTATTTGTATAAGAAAGGTAGCTTGGCAAGCCTTTGGAGTCAATATGCATGATTTTCCAGGTTGGTTTTTGCTTAAGTTCTTACCTTTGGGTTCTTACTTGCATCTCCATCCTACTTTTTGTTAGTGTGTAGCCATATAAACCTTTTTCTATTAAGTTTTATTGAGTCATGCTATTAGCATTGATACACAAATTAAAACAAAGTTATAGGAAACCAGAAACAAAATCAAAGTAAATCAAAAAATTGATAAATTTTATTGAAATTTTGTCCAAAATACATGAATCACAGATTTGTTTTTTAGTAGCAAAAGAAATAGGGAATGAGTTTAGATTGATAATAAAATTAGCATAATTGCTACATTTAAAAGTTGAAAAATATTTTTATCATTTTGAGTTGGTGGGAGTGTAAGCTTGTTCAGCCACTTTGGAACGCAGTATGGCAGTTTCCCCCAAAATTGAGAATCAATCTCCCCAAGGACCCAGCAATACCACTTCTGGGTGTATACCATAAAGAGGCACATTCACACTCCAAAGATATTAGTTCAACTATGTTCATGGCAGCATTATTTGTAATAGCAAGAACCTGGAAACAACCTAGATGTCCCTCAACTGAAGAATGGATTAACAAACTGTGGTACATCTACACAATGGAGTATAACTCAGCAGTAAGAAAAAAATGATATCCTAAAATTTGCAAGCAAATGGATGGATTTGGAGAATATTCTCCTGAGTGAGGTATCACAACTCAGAAAGATAAGCAGGGGATGTACTCATTCATTAGTGGTCTCTAAACAAACAAACAAGAAAAAAGCCAAGCATGCCCAAGCTGCAAACCACAACCACTGAACAGCTTGGGATCAGAAACACCCTGGACTGAATCTTCAGTTCCCACTCCAACTATAGGAACACCTGACTCACTCTTGAGGTTGGGGGGAGAAAGCTGGATCTGCCAGGAGTGGAGACTGAACTAAGCAATACTGGGTCAGTGGGACCAGGGGACTATCTGCTGCCTCCCCAGGGAGGGGATGGGGAGTTGTGGAGAAGAAAAAATGATCTGATGTGGCAGGAAGGGGAAGGGACCTTGAATAATGATATACAAGGATAGAAAGCGTGACTTCTTTGTTCATAATAATAATTTAAAAAAGGAAAAAAAGAAAGTATTATGTAACTTTCTATTTTAGAAGCCTAACAAAAGAATTAGCAAAATAAGAGTTGAGTTCTGTATAGTTGAGGATTTAATACTTGTAGAGATTTGTTAAAATATTTCAAGGGTTAGAATCATAAAGGGAGGGCTACTGAGATAATAGCAAGTATGTGATCACTCGGAACTTAAAGAGTGCAGCAACACACTCTACTACATGTTATTGTGTGGCTTCAGTGACACCTTATGTGAAAAATGCAGCTGTCCAAAATGCTGCAACAATTATGAGAATGAAGCAATATCTGAGTTAGAATAAGCAAGGAAATAAAAGAAAACTTTCCATTCACGTTTTCTTCATCTGGTGCCTATAGAGAGAGATTTGTAAACTTGAGTTTACAAGAAAGCCTGGAGGAGAATGAGAGCTGAAGGTTAAATTGATGTACGAAAACTTCCTAAGTAGCTAAAATATCACATTTTGTCATGTTAATTTATCATGCACTAAATCATTCCTCATTTTATTGGAAATTCTATAAGACACCATTAGTTACATGCTACTTTGTACATTCCCAATAGTGTGTGTACAAGTCCTTTGAAGTTTATATAAATTTAGCTTAATTTCAGTGAAAAAGTCAGTCAAACAACTTATAACTTTTTATCATATAGTAGTTTCATAATAAATCTATACTTCTTTGGCTGTGGTGATGAAGCTAACACTATATATTTTGTTCCAATATTTAATCTTCCATTAGAGATGAGAATAATATCTATAATCTTGCTATGCCAGTAATGGCTCATTAGTCACAGGAAGAAATAGACAGCCTTATGGGGAATGGTTCTCACAAAATTCATCATGGCCTCTAAAAAACAACACAGACCATATATTCTATTAGCCTTGTGTCAGGAGCTTGATCATTAAAAGTGAAGGATGGTTTGTTAATGAATTTATAGAAAGACAGCTCTCAGATTCACATATTTCAAATTAACATCAGTCAATTATACACAAGATATTGACTTATTTCCCACATTGCCCTTGAGTAGGCTGGAAACATACAAATGAAGAAAAGTCAGAATTATGATGGATCTGCAGATTCCTAATTTACATCCTAGTGAATGCTTTGTCTTAGATGCAGAAAAACACAACTTTGATTAAAATCACAAACTCTAAAGAAGTATGATTGATACCTAAGCAGTTAGAAAAAATACAATCTAACAGAAATAATCCTAAAGGTAGCAAAATATGAAGGCACTGGCAGGAGACCCAGCACTCAACATTAAACCTTACATCTAAAATAAATGGACAGCCTTTCGAAAATCACTGATAAAAATGATTGCAAAAATGCATGTAACAATAGTAGCATGTTATAAGTGCACCTTTAATACCATGGTTTTTATAGAGATATATAATTTTTTTATATATTTTCGATTTTTAAATCTGTATATTTCTATATCTGCATCATCAAAAGGAACAGTATTTTAAATATAATGATGTGTTAGAATTTCCTAAACTTACTTAAAGTTTTTAAAAGGCAAGAGCAGTAACTGGAATCTGTTGCATTTACCTTCTGTCTGTTTTGATAATAACAAACAATAATTAATGTCAACTTTTGCAGTATTTATTAAGAATCAACCTCAATTATAGTTATGATGTGATATATTTTAACATTTTAACTCAACCAAGAGAAATGTGCACCAAATTTGTACAACCACTAAATTTGATTTACTTTAAATACAAAATTTAAAAGGTGAAGAAAACTCAACAATCACATCCAATTTAATATTCATTATTTACATTATGCAGTAATTTGTCATCTTGAGCTTTCTTTCCAGGCAGATACTAGGAGAGTCTGAGTATAAGAAGAAGATTACTTGAGTCCTGGGTCCTGATCATAAGATTCTAATAGTAAAAGTCTCATGTCTGTGAATTTTACCATTAACTCATGCTGTGCCAAGCAGAGGTTGATCCTGAATGGACGGAAATCTTCCTAGTAGATTTATGGGATTCGAAGAGGAATATTTCCTGAAAACTTTGATATTTACTACTCTGTTTATTAATTAACTTCTTTTTCTTTGTATCAGTGATTGTGACAATAAAATTTGACCTATTGTGAGTCTTAATGCTGACATAGCTTTTATTGGTAGCTAGCTCTACAGTGATCTGTATCTGTTAAATGCTAAGCCTAACCTGACATCTTGAACCAGTAGGTTCTCAAGCTGAATTCTGCTCTATTTATTTTAAACTGTCAAATTTGGCTGAAAAAGTGATTTTAATTTTTTTTAAGGATATATAGGGAAAGCTGAACACAAAGAAAATATATGTGTAGCAATCTTATTTGTATTTCTACCCTTGATAAGCCATGCTTATGATTCTTATCCTCTGTATAGTTATTGTTAACTCTTCTGCATTTTAAATTCTTTTTACTGTTTTTTTTTGATAAATACAAAATAAAGAAAAAAAAAGGAAAAGAAAAAAAAAAGAAAACTGATGTTTATGTGGTAATGCAAGTTTCAAGTGATGGAATTTTGAAATGGTTGGTAGCTTGATTCACTATTATGAGATAAGGCTGAGAATGTTTTAGGCACCTGTGAAGTTACAATTGCCATTCCTAATGAAACAGAAACTCACAAGGATAGTACTAATACTTATTTATTCTAAAATTTTAAAACTGCAACAGACACTGTTTGCTAGATTTTTTTTGTACAACTAGCTCATTTTCTATATGGTATAAAGAAGTAAAACTAAATAAAAACAGCACTTACTAACTTGATTTTTATGAATTAATTATTTGTATATTTTCTTTTGAAAATTTAATGCACACATTATTTTGTATGCCAAAAAAATCTGTCAAGAGTTATACTGCACTTGAGTATATTTAAAAACATAACATATGTACATTGATTTCTTGACATTTAAATCATGTCATGGAAACAGACCATACCACACTAGCTAGGCTAGTTGCCACAAAATGAAAGGAGCTATAAAACAGAAAGCTGAAGCTATGTGTTTTACTGAACAGTGGTCAGAAATTTGGGGGTGGGGGGAATAAGGCAATAGCTTTCAATAGTCTGTGTAATGAAATTTCTAAGCCTTTCAGTGACTCTGAGAGTTTTATATTTCTTTCACTTTCCCTTGGTTAGCAATCATAGAAAATAATGAAAATAAAAGAAATATCTTCTAACATAATTCCTAAGAAAATTCATTGAAATGCCATGCGGTTAGAGAAGGATGTAGACAGACATAATCAAAATAGTAAGCATTTATGGAATTCTACTCTATGAGAGGCAGTTCCTTACAAATTATGTATTTGAATTATAAGCATACTTTACATTAATCATTCATTTCCTGTGTTATGCTATAAAATAATAGTGTTTTTCTTTTCATACACATTATTATGTCTTCCCATTCATTTCAATTCAAAAATGTTTATTAGGTTCTGCAAGAAAACAAATATCCACTGTTTTGAGCATTTTCATCATGGAAATGCCATAATTTTCTTTTAACTTGAATGCTGCTAAAAGCAATTAAGAAATACAAGATTATACATTTAATATTGATAGAAAATAAAATATGAAATTTTGGAAGTCACATAAAACCTCAACCTAATTTGAACATGGTCTTTGAAATATAATTTAGTTATGAATGCATTAACAGCATTCTACTAATTGTCTCTAAATAATTTAAAGGTAAAGTAATACAATTGGTCCTATACCATAATAAAAAGAAACAAAAAATCCTGTCTCAGTTCAAACAAAGTGTATGATTATTTAAGTTACCTTGAAAGACTTTAAATTTTGTTTTAATCTGCATTGTGTCATTTTTAATGAAAGTTGAAGATTTTTAATTTCTCTAAAATAAAAAAGAAAATTTAAACATAAGGATCTTTTTATTGTTTTTCTTTATTTATTTCCTTAATTGGGAAGAAGTTGAAAAACTATGTATATTACTTTATTAGCATATGGAGAGACAAGATTTCTACTGATGATGAGCTTTCTGATCCAATGATTCATTGTAATTAATTATAAAATAATTGATATAAGCAGAAAATATTTTCCTCTTAGTCTTAACAAAGAAACAGTGGTAATGGAAAAGCACAGCCTGGTTAAAAATAATTTTGTACTAGGGCTTATACTTTAGTTAATTTACCAATGATAATTGCTTTTTATATATCTTTCTATGCTGCCCTGGATCACAAGACCTTCGAAGCTTTATGTGCTTGTAGAAATATAACATTTGGAGAATAAAAGTATTAGGTTTGAAACAAAGGTAATTTACTTATATAGATTTTGATGTTATTATTGTTTAATTATCTTTAGACAGTCATAAGCAGTTTTAGAAACAAAAAATGGCCATGAAAGACTAAATGTAAATAGTCCAAATCTTAATGAACAGTCATCTATAAACCATTACATTTTCATATAATTACTAAATATAACTTTGATTCTTCCTTGGAGAGTCACAACAATTCACTCCTAAAATTTTCATAACAAAAAAGATGAATTAAATGAAAGGAATCTACATACCCAGTTGGTTGATATGAGATCGGAAGGGAAGATAGCTGATTGACATGTGTTAAGAAAGCCAAGCATCACTTCTTCTGTGTTGAAAATAATTATTTTTTGACTTAATGCCACATGCTCATACTACTAAAGAAAATATGCTAATCCTAAATACTTGTAATAGCTATCATATGACAGATGAAAGAAAAATTTGCACCAAATTTTTATAATATGGCTAGCATCCTGTCACATTTTAAAACCATGTATTTAAATATAATATAATTACATAAATATAATAAGATATAAAAAAATCAAGTTTTTACAAATGAAGTTATAATTAAATTATAAAAAGAAAATAATTATTTTTTTCCTTTTAATTTCTTTAAAAGATTATTTTTAACATATCCATCACAGTTCCTCCTCCTTTCCCTCTTCCCAGTCATCCAACAGCTTCCACCATCCATTCATCAGAGAAGGTAAGGTATTATGAAAGGAGCTTATTGATGCTTTCCAACTTTTTTGTAGTCTTTTTTTCTATTTTTAATGGAGTTTTTTATTTTCTTTTTAAAGGCTTCTATTATTATTATAAAGCTATTTTAAAAATTGTTTTCTCTGCTTCTTCTATATAGGAATGTTCAGATCTTGCTATTGTAGAACCACAAGGCTCTAGAGATACCATATTGTTCTTTATGTTATTGAATGTATTTTTACACATGCATCTAAACATCTCTTCTTCTAATTGGTACAAGAGTTGTCTATGTTCAGGGAGGTGTTGTTGGTCCAATAGGTGCTTTTGGTGTAACTGAATGTCCTGGCAAAACAAAGCCAGTTGAGTCTTTATCTCAGGGAGAAGTTCAGATCTTCAGAGGATAGATGGTTTTGAGGGATTGAGTGGGTCTAATATGCTATAGGGTTCAATGAGGGGCAATAAAGTCAGGTTTGCTCAAAGGAGTCATGCTCATTTACCTTCAACTTGAGCTGTGATGGGATTGTGGGACATAGCTTGTGCTTTATTGCCTGGAGGCTGGCCTGGCTGGTTACCTGGGAGAATGGAAATTCACATTTTGTGATGATGCTCTCCAGATTCTGTGTGTCAGTGGGCTTCTAAGGTTGGGAGATGAGTGGGTTTGGGGACTGGAGTGGGGTTAGGCTAGAAGGTCTGATTAGAGGCAGTGATATTCAGGCTTACCCACAGGGGTCCTTCTTGTCTACCTGCAGCTGGGGTTCTGATGGGTTTGAAGGTCATGGATTGTGCTCTCCTGCCGAGACCTAGAGGCTGGCCTAGCTGGCTGGCAGGGAGTAAGAAAACTCACCTTTTCTGATGGAGCTCTCCAGAGTCTGTGTCTCAACATACAGTACATTCTAATGATGGTTTGGACTCACTGGTCTCCCAGATCATTCCCAATTTTTACCTATTCAGTTAAACTTCATGACTTCTTTGATTTCACTTTATAAAACTAGCAGACAAACAGCAATATCAGCAACCAAAAAGTCCTGAGTAATGGAAATCACCAGGAATGGGGAGAGCATAGACATAAAATATCAGAACCTATTATATACAAACAGAATACCACTAAAGTAGAAACTGCTAAACAAAAAAAAAAGTGAGAAAAGTTATTTCTAAAAATACCATTGAGTCTGTTTTGTGATGACTATCTGCTTCTGGGCATGGTACCTGCCCTAAAAGATGGCTTATTTACTCAGTAAGACACCTTTGGAGAAGATTAACTTTTTCTTTGCAAGTAGTTGTCAATTTCAGTTGGTTTCTCTGTTAAGGATAAGGATTCATGTACATTTCTGATTTTTTTCTCAAATTTTGACATTTTCTGGAAAAATATGGAAGATGGTGATGTAGGTAACTTGCTTCTAGCTTCTCTGGACAAACTGAAAAAGGAAAATAATGACATCTATGATTAAAACTTAACCAACTTAGAGCATCTCAGAATATAATGAAGAACAACAATGAATTCAGTGCTAAAAATTGACATTGATAGACTCCAGACAGATGTACACAAACAAGCTAAAGGTTTCCAAATGTGCTTTAGAAAAGATTTTTCTCTCCAACAGCCACTGAGTTTCTTCTAGAAACTGTCAAAAGTTTTAAATACAAAGTCACCAAGTCCACTGCCTTTCACAACTGGTGAATCAGAATAATTAAATACATTTGTATTTTTAAGTTTGCAAAAGAGTTTATATCATGGACTTACAATATTCTCCAAGCTCTTAGAAAACCCTTCAGTAACATGAGGGGATTCAGTAACTTTAAGTTTTGGCAAATTTAAAAACTTTTTATAGACCATTAAAATATTCATTCTTATACTTCTTCTGCTCTAGAACTACTTCTCATTTCAAAACCTGAATTAATCAGGGTTTATCAGAGATAGAGAATGAATTTCTTTTCTTATTTTTTTCTTACTCTTACTCTCTCTCTCTCATATATGTGTGTGTCTACATATACAGACACTCATATATATATATATATATATATATATATATATATATATATAAAGGGAACATATTAGAATTACCTACAGTCTGTGGTTCAGCTGATCCAACAATGGCTGTATATAAATGATGAAATGTCCAAGAATCCAGTAGTAGTTCAATCCATGATGCTGGATATCTCTGCTGGTCAACAGGGTGCAACAGAATCCCAATGAATTAGACTGTAATACCAATAAAAGAGATGGACTTGATAGCAAGAATGAGAGCAAGTATCACAATTGTTTCATTTTTTTTTTTGTATTCTCTATATACTCTGACCATAGAAGGTGTGGCCCAGATTTAAGGCAAATTTTTCCCAACTAAAAAATCTGAATTAGTAATTATCTTCCCACTTAAAATGTTTTAATTATAAAAAAAAAATCCCTCACAGGTGTTCTGAGTAATTTGAGCTTTAATCAATTTCAGATGAGGTCAAGGTGGCAACCAAGAATAACTTTCACAATAAACTAAATTCTATTTACATGTGCTTCATAAAAATCCCAAAGACAGCAAAGAAGAGTCAATGGATAATTCCCTATCATGAGACTGGTTACAAGGAAAGCAAGCATTTCCTCTGTCAGCTGATCTCAGGTCAGATGAGGAACAATTAAAGAAGACTTCTGAATTTCGATATACCATTGTATAATGAAGCATTAAGTTATTAAACTTTAGACATACCCATCTGTTTTATTTTCTGACCCATTTATAAAACAGATTTTACTGCTTATTTCTTTTGATGTTTGTCTTCTGCAATAAATGGAGAAGATATGTGATGAGAGGCAGTTGGGACATACAATGGCCAAAGTAAAATGATATTCTTTGACTTATGTTCAGATTTGAAAGCTGCATGAGATTCATAGAAAGGGAGAAATAGTGAAATGACAGAATTTTATTTTGCTTTACTAATTCTGTAATGAACAACATGATCTAAAGCAATTTGTAGAGAAAAGGCATTATTTTAGCTTAGAATTCCCAAGCCTAAATCTATTACTGAGGGAAATCAGAGCAGGAACCTGAGTAAGAGACCAGGGAGTAGCATTTCTCATTGGTTTTCTTCCTCTGGCTCATGCAATTTTATAACCCAGCGTTACTTTTCCAGGGGTGGCACCACCCACAGTGTTTTAGTGATCCCATATCAATAAGTATTAAAATATCTGATAGAATTTCCAACAGGTCATTCTCCTAGAGATAATTTCCCATTTGTGGTTTTCTCTTTTTTTTTTCTTCATGTATTTTGTATTTATCAAAAAAAAAAACAGTAACATGAATTTGAAATGCTCAAAAGTTAACAAAAACTATAAAGAGGATAAAAATCATAAGCATGACTTATCAAGGGTGATAATGCAAATAAGATTGCTACACATATATTTACTTTGTGCTCAGCTTTCGCTCTGAATTTTTTTTCCATCTCTGTATATCCTTATTCAAGGTCCCTACCCCCTTCCACCACATCAGGTCATTTTTCTTCTGCGCAACTCCCCATCCCCTCCCTGGGCAGGGAGTAGACAGTCCTATGGTCCCACTGACCCAATAATGTTTGGATCAGTCTCCACTCCTGGCCAAATCCAGTTTTGTCCATCCTCCCTCAAGAGTGAGTCAGGTGTTCCTATAGATGGACTGGGGTCTGAAGGGTCAGTCCAGGGTGTTTCTGATCCCAAGCTGTTCAGTGGTTGTGGTTTGCAGCTTGGGTATACTTGGCTTTTTGTTTGTTTGTTTGTTTAGAGACCACTAATGAGTGCGTACATTCCCTGCTTATCTTTAGGAGATTGTGATACCTCACTCAGGAGGATATTCTCCAAATCCATCCATTTGCTTGCAAATTTTAGGATATCATTTTTTTCTAACTGCTGAGTAGTATTCCATTGTGTAGATGTACCACAGTTTGTTAATCCATTCTTCAGTTGAGGGACATCTAGGTTGTTTCCAGGTTCTTGCTATTACAAATAATGCTGCTATGAACATAGTTGAGCTAATACCTTTGGAGTGTGAATGTGCCTCTTTAGGGTATACACCCAGAAGTGGTATTGCTGGGT
>PVIH01012208.1:0-64711 GCA_004025045.1 Sigmodon hispidus
CCCCAGTGAGGGGCTGGGGTGTGGCTCAGTGGTAGAGCCCCTGCCTAGAATCCCCCAATGAGAGGCTGGGGTGTGGCTCAGTGGTTAGAGCACTTGCCTAGAATCCCCCAGTGAGGGGCTGGGGTGTGGCTCAGTGGTAGAACCCCTGCCTAGAATCCCCCAGTGAGGGGCTGGGGTGCTCAGTGTTAGAGTACCCTAGAAACCCCCAGTGAGGGGCTGGGGTGTGCTCAGTGTTAGAGCACCTGCCTAGAATCCCCCAGTGAGGGGCTGGGGTGTGCTCAGTGTTAGAGTACCCTAGAAACCCCCATGAGAAGACAGGAATGTGGCTCAGTGATGGATCACTTATTCAGTATGCTAGGGGATTCTAGGTTCAATTCCCAATAAGAGGTAGAAATAGAGCGAGCGAGCGAGAGAGAGAGAGAGAGAGAGAGAGAGAGAGAGAGATAAAACATGTCACAGGGAAACCATAGCTCACCCAAGTGCACTGGGGAATAGCAGAAGTGATATGGAGATCAGATCACATCTGATGCATCCTTATCTTGGTAGCCATCACTTATCACAGTGGCCCTGTGACAAGGCATGGTTTGGAAGACTTCATGATGCTCTTAATTATTCTCCTTTTGTATCCCTAAAATGTGTGCACCTGATCATCAAGAGCTATTCACTGGCCATCTCCATTATGGTGAGTATGGAAAATACAGATTTCATTCCTCAAATGCTTCTCTGGTCTCCCTTTTGAATGGAGACGTTGATTTACATACATTTTTCAAGGGCCTACACAATAGGCATAGAATTAAAATAATGGACAGAAACTAATAGAAAACAGGTGTGACTCTGAAACTTAGAGTGTGCATTCTCCAGCCTTGATGCTCTGGGGGAGGAAGAATATTTAGCATACAATAACAGAGACAGCAGAGAAAAAAAAAAGTAGCATACAATAAACAATAAAGTCTCATTGAGTGCATAGTGCTCCCCAGCTGGAGCCCAGTTCAACATATAGCTGTGTAACCAGAAAGATGAACACAGCGAAAACTTCTTCATTAAGTTGTTTTGTGGTTGTTGGGTTTTTTTTTTCCCCCTGTAGGGACTTGGAAGCTAAGATACCAAGAGTGTAATTTAATGTTTGCAAAATGTTTTCTAAACAACTTCATGAGCTGCATCGTCTGGGTTGATGAATTGAATGCCAGGTCTGATGTTCTCCTAAGCAGGAATATCCTAGGAGTTTACAAGAGAAAGCCATCACTCAATTGCACAGCTGAGTAAGTAAGAAAATGTAAGGAAGATAGACAAACCTCCAAAGCCAGCTCTTAGACCGTGACAAGGAAGAGGCTAATCTACTGACCTTCAGTGCCCAGGAAATCTTGGAAGTGGAAACTGTTTTGTAAGTGGTTACTTCCACCATGCCAGTTAGTTCAGCCGGTCAGCTTGGCTGAGTGACCACCCTGTTTTAAGTACCTCTTGCTTTTATGAGCTGAGCTCTGGGTCACGCTGCCAAATTAGGCTCGTTCCACCCTGGTGCCTCTCTACAAATGACACTAGACAAATGGATGGAAACAGCTCAGGGGAACTGATGTGAGGTGAAGTGAAGGCAGACAGTTTTCCCTGGAGGGATGTTGCAGTTTGAATCTGGTGCGTCCTTCAATGGCCTGTATGGTGAGGGCTTTGTGTCCAGCTTGGTGCTATGGAAAGGGGGTAATACCTTTAGGAGGATGGGCCTACTGGAAGGGCCTAGAGTCATTGGGAGGTATGCCCTGTCAAGGAGCTATATGGACCTCATCTCCCTTCCTCAGCCTTCTCTTCCTTTCTCTTTCTTCTGCTCTCTCTTCCTCTCTCATCTCCTCCCCTACCCTATCCTCCCTTCTCCCCTCCCCTCTTCCCCTCCCTCTCCTCCCAGTCCCTCCTCTTTCTTACTTCTTTTTCTCCTCACCTTGCTTCTCCCTCCATTAGGTGAATAAGTTGCTTTACAATCTATTTCCTACATCATGTGACTCCATGGTCCAAAAGCAAAGAGGTGTAGCCAGACGTTTTCTAACCCATCAGGGCCCACTGTCCCACAGCTGCTTAGTCCCAAATAATCTTACAAAGACTTATATTAATTACAAACTGTTTGGTCTATGGCTCAGGCTTACGCCTTGCTAACTCTTATGCTTTAAGTTAGCCCATCAATCCTATCTATGCTTAGCCATGTTGCCTGGTACCTTTTCTCATTGCAGCATCCTTGTCTTGCTTCTCCGGATCTCCTAGCGTCTCTTTCTGCTTTTCCTCTTCCCAGAGTTCTCTTAGTCTGCTAGCCTTGCCCATGCTTCCTGCCTGCCTTCTGGCCCATCAGCATTTTATTAATCCAATATAAGTGACAAATATTTATAGTGTACAAGATCATAATCCCATAGCAAAGAGGCATGGGATACACCTCCAAGATGTAGCTCAATGATAAAGTGCTGCCTAGTGTACACAAGGCCCATGGGATCCATGTCCAGTAGAAGAAAATACAAAGCGGTGAAGCCAACCAACCAGGGAGTAAAATACCCAAAGTTATAAATCAAAATAAACACTTTCTCTTCATGGTCTCATGTATTTTGTCATTGCAGCAGAGTTAATTAATGAAGAAACCGACAGCCTGGAAAATCCAGGACCACACAAAAAGAGAGGACAGCGCAGTGAGTAGGACAGAAACAAAGATTTTGTTTGTAAACAATGGTGGCCAAAAAGGCCCTGCTCACTCAGGACAATTTCCCCCTCCTTCAGGATAGACATAGCTCTTCAAATATAAAAACTACAGCCCATAAGAGCCCAAAGCTTAGAAGTCACATAATCCAACTTTCCATGGAAAGCAGAACCTAATAGAGTTATGTGTCTCGAAAGTTAAGGGCTGACACAATGACTCATCACTTAAGCACATATACAGCTCTTGCAGATGGCCTCAGTTTAGTTCCTAGCATCCACAGTGGCTGCCTCTCAGCCACCTATAACTTCAGCTCCAAGGGGACTCTTATATGTCTGGCCTACAGTGGTACCTGTACGCACATGCACATATTTCACACAATTATAATTAAATTAAATTTAATATACAGATGCATCCCTGAGCCTTACTTTTGATTCAGAGAAGCTATATTGCTCAGATGGACACACATTGCCAATGCTTCAAAAGCCTCTAACTTTTGGTTGGTGCTTCCAAGCAGACAGCGTCCTTGAGACAAATGTGGATATTAAAAAGGATTTTCTAGGGCCAGAAAATAGCTCAGCAGGTGAAGGCATTTGCCATCAACCCTTAGTTCCATCTCTAAGACCCACATGGTATAAGAAGGAAGTGACTTCCATATACTGTCTTCCACGAGTGTCTTCACATGCAGACATGCACAAGCACATACTTACATACATACATTAATTAATCAATTTAAAGGATTGTTTTCTACCCATTGACACCTACTTGGCATTCTGGTGACACCTATGGTCACCTTGTTCCCACAATATTGATATAAAGTTGATACAAGAAAGACACTCTGGACCCCTTGCCTTCAGATTTCTCTCCTCCTTTGAGTGTCTTTCAATGACTCACTACCCCTTTCATAATAAAGCTTAAACTCAACAAATTTGTAAAAGCCATCACCCAATCTTACTCCCTGCCTTACTCCTCAGTGTCATTCCAGAAGATGATGCTCTGCTGGCAGAACTCACGAGCTTGGCACACACCAACCGCAGAGCACATTCCTAGCTCCTCACTGTGGGATTCTACAGCTGAATCTTGTCGCTGCTGTTGAACCAAGTCCCAAAGTCCTCAGTAACGCTGCAAACCAGAGAAAAAAAGAACTCAGGTCAACAAAGGCAGCAGAGAGTGTGTAGTCAGAGGAGCTGAGGACCAGGCTACAGAGGTGGCTGCCCTACAGTAAAGATGAACGTGTCTCTAAAAACCCCAAAGGAAGCCCAAAGGCCAAATTATTATCTTTGGCACTGAAGAACCATCTAGCTTGGTCTCAACTTCCAAGTCAACTACACAGAACTCACTAATTACCAGGAATATGGAAGTTGGCGGAGGGTGGAAGCAAAAGATCCTTTCTCAGCTCTTAGGTCAGGAGTTAGGGTAGCAGACCATCAGATAAAACTGCCATTAGCTTCCAGGGTCACTTTTTGACAAATTTAAACAATGAAATTTCCTGGCCAAAGAAGCTGAGGTTTAGAAGGTATGCTATGATAGGCATCTTTGAGTAACAAAGAAAATCTGCATTCCTCCTGTAGAGAATAGGGAAGTTCAAGGAAATGGGGTACCACTGAGGGCTGTTGCCTTGGAGTTAATAAAGCTTTACCATATGGACATTCATGGAGGCAAGGCTGAGTTGGTCAGTCCAGTGCCTATTCATGGGGTGTCCAGATGCCCCTTGGTTTTGGGCATGCCCCCATATATGGTTTCTAGAAAAGAGGATCTCATTTAGGAGAAAGGAAAGACCAGACCCTCCCATTGCATAATGTAAGTCCTTGGAAAAAAGAAGTTGAGAAAATATTTCCATGAGATTGGTCTATAGGCAAGCCTGTAGAGGAATTGTCTTGATTGATAATGTGGGAGGGCCCAGCCTACTGTGGGCAGCGACACTAATGGGTAGGTGCCCTGGGTTGTGTAAGAAAGCAGGCTGAACAAGCTTTGAGGGACAAACCAGTAAACACTGGCTCAGTTCCTTACTCCAGCTTCCTGACTTTCCTTCCTGCCCTGACTTTTCACAGTGATGGAGGGTTAGCCCAAGAACCATAAGGTAAAATAACCTCTTCCCTTTCTAAGTTGCTTCTGGCCATGGTGTTTTGTCACAGCAATTAAGACACCACTCCACACTTTTCCGATGTCCCTGGCCTCTGGCCAGAACAGAACCAAGGGCATTTTCCGATTCTTGCCAAGGACAGGAATTAGAACAGTTTATTTACCATGGGGGCTCCTGCCCCTAAATCTGCCTAATCAGTTTCTGTCTCCAGCTCTCAGCAGCAGCAGTAGGGAGCATGCTCAGTGCATAGTTTCCAACTGTTCGTAATTCAGGGCAAGCACACAAAGGTCACAAGCTCATGGTCATACCACAGCCAATAACCTGATCATGAATGAGGGTGAGCCCTAAGAGCCTGGACATTTCTACACTGTGCAGATGCCCTATAGGCCACGCTGACCTTGGATTCCTGCCTCCTCTGAGTTGGGCATCACATTCCTTTTTTGCCCTCTCCATTTCCTTTCTCTTCTTCCCATAAAGGATCCCTAACAAACACGTTTTATCCCAACTTTGCGCCAGTGTGTGCCTCTCTAGATCTACGCTGGCTGTAGCACAGGCTCTTGACTATAAACCCACTGTTTCACTTTCTAAGAATCACAGGCAAGCTTTTTTAAGCCTGAAGAACAGGCCCTCAACATATCTTTGCCTGAGGCAAAGCAGGGCAGAAGATCACAAGGTTTCTATTAGACCAAAATCTCTCCAAGGTAAGCGCTTTGTGCAGGTCTCTGAGCCCCTGAGTTGCTGCAATTTATATTTAATGTGCAAACACTCTGAGCAGGCCAGCCCGTAGAAGCCGGATCAAAACATTTATCCTGGAAAAAAGAATAGAAAAAAAAAAAAAAAAACATTAGCTCACAATATACTGATATTCAAGAGAAGTAGAAAGGAGGGAAGGAAAAAGACACACACACACACACACACACACACACACACACAGGGCTAGGAAGACAGTTCAGTCAATAAGGTCCTCACTATGCACCCAAGAGAACATGAGTGCTATCTGAATCCACATGAAAAAAGCTGTGGTTGATGCATGCTTATAATCTCACAACTAAGATTGTCCTCTCATCCATGCACACTTGGACAAATCTTAAGTATACATGTAGATACACACACACACACACACACACACACACACAAAAAAAAATCTGTTGCTACCAACTACATATAGAGATTCTCGTGGAGAGCCAGGAAGGCTGTTGGCCACTGTAATATATTGTCATGCGTGGCTGCTAGAGCACTTGTAGATCAGCCACAGATCATGTCTGACATTGCCTTCGCTGACCTTTTCAATACTGCCCAAGCACTGTGGAACTGGTGTTTCTAGACGAATTCAAATCAAATGTAGCCAGGCAGAAAGGATTTGGCTGTGGGCAAAGCCTATCAGTTGCTCTGCGGTTTGCCCTGTCATTCTCATGTAAATTGTAATTCTTTATAGGCATGGCCAGTCTTCTGCCCAGGTGCAAGATGCTCTCTTCTAAATGATGGAGAGGTCAGCAGGTTACAACATCTGCCTGCAAAGACCTTGGCTCTGCTCCTGACAGGACTAGCTCAGATCCTGTCCCCAGAGAAAGCTGTAGGGCCTCATGTGAAAGCGTACAAAGGAATTTTGACATACAAATGGAAAGAGGACCCCAGGCACAGTAGCACATTCTTTTAATCTCAGCACCCCAGAGACTGAGACAGGAGGATTGTAAACTCCAATACAGCTTGTCTGCACAGCAAGGCTCTCAGAAACAAAAGCTAGGGGTGTACCCCTGGGGTAGAGTGCTTGGCTAGCACCCTCAAGGTCCTGGATTTGATAGCTAGTGTGGAAGGAAAGGCAAGCAAGAAAAGCTGGGAGGGTGTATATGTTGTAATCCCAATACAATTTGGAAAACTAAATCAGGGGCCATTGCCATGAGTTTGAGGCTAACTTGTACTAAATATCCTATGTTCTGGGCCAGCCTGGGCTATACTGTAAAACTTGTCTCAGGGAAACAAGAAACAAAATAAAGAAAGAAGGAGAAATGGAGGGGAAAGGGAAGGGAAGACGGAAGGAAGGAAGGAAGGAAGGAAGGAAGGAAGGCCCCTTTGAATTGACTTGAAATTGGAGTTTTAGGGGCTCACACGGCTGTACTATGCATCGTCTGCCACTGGTTTTGATGTAGATGTCGCTTAGGTTCCTCTGCCGGGACCTTTGATGATGTCAGAGTCTCCCAAGCCTACATCTAGACATGTGGATCATTTTAGAAATGTTCCGAGCAAAACTGACACACAGGCAACCTGTCCTAACTTTGTCCCGGCTCTCTTTCCCCACCTTCAATGTGAAAGGTACTTTACCCACCAGACACCGTGAATGAACATCAGCCCATGAAAGGAAGGGGCAAAGGTGGTACCCAAGCTCCTGAAAGATCAGTCCCCATTCTTAGAAAAGACATGAAGTATCCCTATTGGCCTATCTGTCTCTGCCTTCATTATTTCCCATATTGTTTTTGTCTGGGAGGGAATTTTGTGAGACAGGGTCTCATGTGTCCTAGTCTAACCTGGAAATCACTGTGTAGCCCAGGCTGGCCTAGAACTCCTGATCATCATACTTCAGCCTCCCAAGCACTGGGACTACAGGCCTATACTCCCATGAACAGCTTTTCCCTCATTATTTCCAATCTATATTGGAAAGGAGCAGACATTTTTAGTCAATCTTCTCCTCTTCCTCCTCCTCCTCCTCCTCTCTCCCCTTCCTCCTCCTCCTCTTCCTCTTTCTAAACCTTTATTTCTCCCCTAAACCCATGCCTCTGACACGGCTTTTTCTTGGGGATGAGCTTCCACACCTGGGTCCTAAAATAAGTTCTTTGGGGTTTCTTTTTTATGTAATTTTCCCCTGAGTAGAGCATCCACACTCCTCATTCTCACAGATTCCCTGAGAAGGAATATGCCTCAGAAGGCAGAGCATGGACAAAGCAGAGCTGGAGGTGGTGACACTGAGGCTTATATAACTCTTCCTTCCTGCTGCTAGGAGCACAGGCAGAAGGACTGGGGTGCCAACTTGGCAGTGGCACCGTGGGCCCAGTGCCTGCCGGGAAGGGCTCCAGAGGACCATCTGGGCAGACTTGGCAGTCATGGCCTCCTCCCAGAGCCTTCTCTATTCCCACTCACTGCTTCCCTTGTTGAAATTTTAAGGGTTCTCAAGGCAGGGTTCCCTAGGCTCAATGGAATGGTTTGTGCTAGGGCTAGGGGGTGGACCGCTGGGGAGATGCTCATATGGTAAAGTGCTTGGGGACCAGCATGAGAAACTGAGCTGGACCCCTAGGACTCAAGGAAAAGAGTCAGGTGTGGTGACATGTATTTAAAATGCCAACACTAGGAAGTCAGAGACAGGAGAATCCCTGGAGCTAAGTGACCAGCCAGCATTGGCAGATCAGCAGGTAGACCTCTGAATTCCACATATAAACAAGGAAATGCATGCACACATACATGCATGTACACGTGTGCACACAGACATACACACACACAAACATGGAGGGGGGAGGTTTTGTTGTCTTAGACCTTCAGAATCAGAGTAGAATGAGGACTAGCAGTTTGGATCTGGTTAACCTTTTAGAAGATTCTAGAACATGACAAAGTGTAAGAGGCATCGCACAAACAGAAACCCTTGTCTGTCTCTCTGGCCAAACATGTTCCTGAACCACGTCTCGTTCCACATGGAACATTCTTACCTGAGCAGTTAGTCCCATGTGTATGAAGAACTGGCCACTAGCTGGAGGTGGTCAGAAACACACACAGGAATAGACCAGAGAGAAAAGCATGGATCCTTACCAGGCATACTAAGACAATGTCTCATCCCAGCAGGTAATGGCATTGCTGAGCAAAACCATGACAGCAGCATCTCCCTATGAGAAAGAATGCCAGGAAGCCAGAACTGCATCCACTCACATCAGTAGTAACACTTAGGCATCTGCTGTTGGCTTATGTATCCTGATCCATCCAATCAGGACTGTCTCAGGAGCTGGTAATGATATTGAAGATCAAGGATCTTGGTATGATGGTAAATATTAAATATGAACTTGACACATTCTAAAATCACCCAGGAGACTCACCTTTGGACATCCCTACAAAGGGCTTTCTAATATACATTAACTGAGATGGAAAATCCTACCCTGAATAGGAGCATCACCATCCCTTGGACCAGGGTCCTGGGCTGAATGAAAGAAGAGAGCTGAGCATCTGCATTCATGCATCTCCACTTTCTGACTGTGGATGCAACATGACCAGCTGCCTCACTCTGCTGCAGCTATGACTTCTCCATCATGACGAAGTATAGCAGATAAGGTGTAACCTAAGACTGTGAACCAAAATCAACTCTTTCTCAGGTTGATTCTATCAGGGTGTCTTGTTGTCACAAAAACGGGAAAGTGACTACACATTCAGCTGGATGGAGAGCACCGGGTTCTTCAGTGGAGAAGGGCTAGGAAGAACAAGGAGATGGATCTAATCCAGCCTTGAAGGTTACAAACCCAAGGACTTTAATCTCCCCAAGTGAGAGATGTTAGAGTTCATGGAGGCAAATCCAACTGAGCAAAGGAAGAGAAAAATCTTGAAAAGAAAATGAAAAAGATCCCCTCCTCCCTGGGCACACACACGCATGCGCATACATGCACAAGACATCACAAAAAGCTCTGAGAAAACAATGATCATTAATGAAAAATGTGTGGGATGCATTTCTCTAAAAATAAATGCAGCTTTGACAATCAAGGGAAGGCAGAGACTGTGAAATCTAATGTGATGAACAATGGTATGCTGCTTTGGAGAACGCTATTCCTGGATTTTTCTCCACCTAGATTCCTTGGGATTTATGATTGTTAGAATGAACAGAAGCCAGTTCCTGGAGAGTAGGGAAATGGCTCAGCAGGGAAAGCACTTCCTGGGCAAGTGAGGATCTGAGTTTGAGTCCCGGCAACTTTATAAAAGCCAGATATGATGGCATGTTTCTGTAATCCCAGAGCTGCAGAGGCAGAGAAAGGAAGCCTACTTGGAAAGTTCCAGGCTAGTGAAAGACCCTGTCCCAGGACAGATATACAGTTCCTAACAAACCATACTTAAGTATGTTCTCAGACCTACACAGCACACACACACACACACACACACACACACACACACACACTCGCACGCACGCACGCATGCATTCAGCATTATCTCCAAGACCACTTACTTAAAATATAGGAAAGATGTGATATAGAGCATAGCATGCTGGAATACAGTTCCATAAATAAACAATAAGCAGACCTCAGGGTTCTTGAGAACTAGGCTGGAGGCAAATCATTTCAGTAAATGATGCACCTTCCCTTTTCCCACCTCCAGGTGAAGCAAGTGGGCCCCATGTGTTGGTACAATTTCCAACAAAAAGAAGATGGAAAGTTCATAAGAACCTGTCTTAAGGCCTGGAAGATGGAGGAGAGGCTAAAGCGTTTGCCACGGAAGTATAAAGACCAGAGCTTTTATTCCCAGAACCCAAACCAGTGCCAAGGGGACATGGCATCTGCCTGTAATTCTGGCCTCAGAAGGCAGAAAGAGAGGATCATCAGAGCAAGCTGGCTAGCAAGATTATCCAGAAGCTCAGGACTTCAATGAGAGGCCTTGCCTTAGTAAATCCAATAGAAGAGTAATGAGGAATGATTGCTGGGTCAGCCTTTAGCCTACACACACATGAACATCTGCACACACACACACACATACAAACACCTATACACACACATACATATGAACACCTGTACACACACACATACACACAAACACCTGTACACACACATATACACACGAACACCTGTACACACACACATACACATGAACACCTGCACACACACACAGACACACACATACACACACACGAACATCTGCACCACACATACACAAGCACCTGCACAAACACACACATATGAACACCTGCACACACAGAAACACACATGAATACTTTCACAAAAACACACATATGAACACCTGAACACAAATAGACACACACACATACACACACATGAATACCTGCACACACACACATGAACACCTGCACATACAAATATGAACACTTTCACACACATGAACATCTGCACACACACATAAACACCTGCACATACACACATACACACACAAACACACACACACACAAGAACATCTGCACACACACACAGACACACACACACATGAACACCTGTGCACAAACACACACATGAACATCTGCACACACACAGACACACACACATGAACACTTGTACACAGACACACACACCTGCACACAGACACACACAAACCACATCTGAAAATGTAAAGACTTCCATCTTTCCTCATTGGATTTCAGTGCTAATATCACCATATACTCTTTCTCATAAACTCCCAAATATCTTACTATTTTGATTTAAACAGTCAATTATCTTTGAAGAAGATTCAAGCAATAAGATAAATTCTCTCCAGACATAAAAGAACAGACAGGGGGGTCTGTTCTAAAGAAATCAAGAAAGACAGAATAATACAGTGCAAAACATAACTTATTCGAATCTGGGTTCAAAGGAGGGAAGAGCTACAAAAACCACCTGAGAGCATCCAACTAACTCTCAGATGTTCTGTGATAGCAGAAAATTAGTACAGATGCTGCAAGTGTAACCATGATAATGTTGTGTGTAGGTAGTTGTTCTTAGTACTACATGAAATCATTTGGGGTAAAATGGCATGATTTTTACATTTTATAAATGGTCATGAAAACAAGACTATATATATCTTCATATAGCATAAGGATGACAGCCTGGGGGTCAGTGAGCAGTTTCCAGGTTTTTGATGTGTGAGTCACTCAGTATTTCTCTGCTTACAAGTTTTAACAATGAGAGGGAGGGAGGGGAATATATAACCATCTTAAAGGTAAGACGGTAACAACACAGGCTGGAGAGACTGCTCTGTCAGGACCAAAGCTGGGATTTCAATACTAGTTCACCACTGTCTGTAACTCTAGCTCCAAAGAATCTGACACCCCTTTCTGATTTCTGTGGGTACCCATATACATCTACGCACACACACATACACTCACAAAGGGTGAGGTGCTGGAGAGATGGCTCTGTGGTTAAGAGGACTTGCTACTTTTGAAGAAGACTATCATTTGGTTCCAAGCATCTATACTAGGCTATTCACAACCACCTATATCACACTATCACACACACACACACACACACATACACACAGTCAAACACAAGAGTGGAGGAATTGAGAGAGAGAGAAAAAGAGATTTGTTGTAAATGATCTGTTGTAATTCATAATCCTAGCATTTGGGGGTTGAAAGCAAGGGGATCAGGAGTTCAAGGTGACTTTGTATCTTCAGCTATGAAAATCAGGTGTGTGCGGCAGAGTCCAGCCTCAGAAGAGCCTGCCTGTGAGGTTGTATTAGTGTTCTTCGTTCTGTGATGAAACTCCTAACAGGAACCACATAAGGATGGTTTGGTTTGTTTCACAGAGTTCCATCCATTTCCTCTTCTGCTCTCCAAAGTCACTGCACACACACAGCAAACACACACACACACAACTATTAGAAATAAGCCTTAATAAATGAATTGATAGATAGATGATAGGTAGATAGATAGGTACATAGATAGATAGATAGAAAAATGATAGGTAGGGAGATAGATAGATAGATAGACAGATAGATAGATGATAGATAGATTGGTAGATAGAAGAGTCCTCTCTTAATAGATAAGAAATGATTGTAATACTATCTCAGCAGACAGCGAGAACCCCAGGACTCCAAGTGTCTCCACCTTTCACACAGTCTCTGCTATAGCTTAATAAGAAATGTTCTCCATAAGATCATGATTTAAATGCTTGGTCTTCAGTAGTAGATCTGTGAAAAAAGAGACGTGAAGGCTGACCTAGGGGAAACATCTCACTGGGAGTGGTTTCCTAGGGACTATTTTGTCCCCAATGGCTTCCTCTCTAGTCCTCTGCTTCCAGTCAGCCCCGAACCAAACAGCGCTAACTTCCATATGCTCCCACTATGATGGAACTGATCTTCCATGCCTTCCCCTCTACGATGGACAGAATAGCAACGCTCAAATAAACCTTCCTCGTCATGTTCTTTCTGCCCGCTGGGCATCTTGTCATTGCAGAGAAAGCAAAAAACCACAGATGCGGGGAAGTGAAATGGAAAATGCATTTGCTTTAAGAAAGAAAACAATCTTATTTGGATTAAGTGAAATGAAGATGAGAGACAGTGTCCACACAAATGCACTGAAATATTTGAGGTCATGTGCTTTATTAGTAGAGATCCAGTTGCATTTGACTGTAGGGAGCCACTTTCAAAAGTCACAAAACAAGAACAGGAAGTTAATAGCAACTTTAACGTGAAATTATATCTTAATATATAGACCCGATTCCCAGGACTCACAGAAGTTTTATTCACTGCAGTTTTGGAGAACCCTATTTAGCACATACTGAATCATGGCTTCTCGGGAAATAACACACAGACACACATCTCATTCAGATTACTATCTGAAACCCTAAACACAAATCATGCTGGTAGGTTCTACTTTATTTTACCAGTGATTGAGAAGTGTTGCATGATTTACCCAAAGTCTCTCTCACCACTGCCAGAATCAGACATTTAAGCCCTGTCCAGCCAATCCCAGAGCTAAACTTTCCACTTACGCCCATTCCAGCCTCTAGTCATGACTGTATAGGAGGTGCAGCAAGCAGAACACAGATTTGTTTGCCCTTGTGAAAGTCTGGATAACTCTAAAAATACCAAAAGTATTGATTTGGGGGGATTAAAATAAATTTTAGTGAGTTGCCAAATTTGCAAATATAGAATTTTTCTATAATGAGGGTTGACTGTAATGTAAGATCTCAAGCCTTTTTATTAAATTATCATGAGTAGCATCTATATAAGATACATTTACATGTATGGGGTATAAGTGTGTCTGAGGAAGCCAGAGGTTAACGCTGTGTGTTATCCTCAGTCACTTTTCAGTTATTTTTGTGGCAGGACTTTTTATTGAATTTGGAGTTTGATGATTCAGCTAGACTTGATGCCCTGTGATCTCTAGGGATCATCATTTCTCTACCTCATCAGTGCTGGAATTAAAGTTATATATTACTGCACCCAGTGCTGGGGATCCAAACCCAGGTCCTTATTATAGCAAGACAAGAGAGGTCATCAAAAATGTACAGTGCAGTGGTGAAGATGGGGATCCATGTTTGGGAATACTTGCTGCTCCTGTAGGGAATCCAAGTTTGCCTACCAGCACATAAACCAGGAGGCTCACAACTGCCTGTAACCACAGATCCAAGGGACCCTGCACTCTTCAGGTCCTCCACCAGCATCTTTACCCACATATGCAAATGCATAAACATATGCACAGTATTAGAAATAGAAATAAAAGTATTTTGTAAGATTGTGTGTGTGTGTGTGTGTATGTGTGTGTGTGTTGCTAGGAATGCAACGGAGCATCTTCTGTATGGAAGATGAGAGATTTACCACTGAGCAACACATCCTCAGGCTCCACCTGGAGAACTGTAGGCAAATGCTTTATTCAACGAGGCAGGCACACCTCAGCCTTCAAAGCACATTGAACAGTTTACCAGGAAGCTTCTAAATTACAAATTAGGCTACACTCCTTTCAAAAGAGTAAGCCATCACTGAGGCTCTGGAACTATGTTCATTCCGATCCACAAAAGTCTACATCATGCTAAGTGTTTCTGCTTTCAGGAACTCTGAATAAATGCATTTAAAATACAAATGTTAGTGTAGCATGAATTCCTATTGTAATGAGACTCAGAGCCAGATATCGGGGAGAGCCTAAAATATCAGAGAGAGGAAACACGGGTCAAATCTCACCCAGCTATCTTCCAGCTTCCTCAGCCTCACTCCTGGTTGCTTCTCCAGTGCTGCTGTTTTCCCAAGCCTGCCTTAAATACCCTTCTGTCCAGCTGTATCCCATCCAGGTTAGGATTAAAGGTGGGAGCTACTCTATTTGGTAGTCAGCCTTGAACTCACATAAATACAGAAAGATCTGTGTCTCTAGAGTTATGGAATTAAAGGTCGCCACTTCCGGTATTCCCTGTGCTGGGATTAAAGGTGTATGCCACTGAAGCCCAGCTGTTTGGCCTTGTACTCAAAGATCAAGAACTTTCTGAGCTATGTCTGCCTAGTTTTTGACTGTGGGTTGATCTCTTGATATTCCAGGTTTTATTAAATACATAACATATCACCACATGTTAGTGCACAAGGCCATTTTCATACAAATGTGAACTGCACTGTGACCTTCTCTCTACCTCTGCCCTGTAAATGTCTATTTAACTATAATTACATATTCCTTGACCTTCACATTTTTTCACACCTTTTTCTCTCTCATAGCCCAAGACTACTTGCCACTATCTGATTCCATTTTAGAAGGCCAGCTTTTTATATCCCATATATGAGGGACACTGTGTAATGCTTTCTTTCAGCCCATCTAGCTCACTACACATACGATCCCCTGGGTCTATCAAGGTTGGCTGAAATTAGAAGATTTCATTCTTTTTATAAACGGGCTCCACCATGCATTTTAACCATATTCTGTTTTGTTTCAGTCTGTTGCTGGTTGTCTATCTGTTCAATTTTATTTTTAAATATTAATTTTGTTTTGTGTGTACACAGGCATGCAATGGTAAGTGTGTGCATATCTGAAAACAATGTTTAGGAGTTGGTTTTCTTGTTCCAATGTGAATTCCTGGGTTAAAACTCAGGTCATCAAGCTTGAATGGCAAACCATTTCCCGAGATGTGTCGCCTCTCTGGCCTTTGTTCATCTTTTTCTTCACCAGGGTCTCATGTAACCCAGGCTAGCCTTGAAATTTTTATGTAACTAAGGATGCATCTGAAGTCATGATTCTCCTGCATCTACTTCCCAGATATTAGAAAGACAGATTTGCACCACTATGACTGGATTTACCTATCATTTTCTGCATTCATTCACTGATATGTGGATCTTCTGGCGGTTATCAGTAGTGCTGTGGTGAGCATTTGAGAGCAGATGTCTCTTTAACATTTTGACTCCATTTTCTTTGAATAGATGTATGTAGTTAGTACATATATCTGACATATGCCTGTATATCATCCAGTGCACAGCAGCCACAGATAACCAGCCATATTCCAGAGACATGCCATCATAAACACAAATTCCCTACAAAAAGGATAGACTGAATACATTTAGCAAAGGGCTAGAAAAATGGCTCCGTAGGTAAAGTGCTTGCTAAACAAGCAAGAGGCCTTGAGTTCAGATGCCCAGAGTCCAGGGAAAGAAAGGTGCCTTTGTATCCTTACTGTGAGAAGACAGACAGACCAGAGAATCTCTGAGCCAGCTATCAGGGCTTGCTCAATAGCAAACAAGAGACACTGTCTCAAACAAGGTGAAAGGCTGAGACTAAAATCTGAGGGTTTTTTTTTTTCTCTGACCTCCACAAGAGTACCATGCATGCGCATGCACACACATACACAACACACACAGGATTTACTGTAAAATAGCAATACAGAAACTCAGATTATGACATTCGGTTAATAAACTATGACTTCCAAGGCTGCAGAAGCTGGGGACATTCATTTACCTGTGTATACCACAAAAAACACCCTGATATATATATATAGGACTGGGGCCCTTCTCTATTTCTCACTGTTCTGAGCCTCCAGACACGTGTTGTGAAGCCACATGGACTTCTGACTAGACTCACACCAGCTTTGCTATTTAAATAACACCTGCCACTTACCAAAGCCAACTGCCTGTTTCCTGTCCAGGTCCCCTACACAGCCACCAAATGGAATGACTGTGCTCAGTTCTTGGCTCAGGCAAGAATTCAGTGTTCTGTCTCTTCCTCCCCAGCTCACAGAAATCCTGTGGAGTCAGTCCCTCACACTGGTGCAAGGAGCAGAGACATCTGAATACTCTACCCAATTCTCCCTCATTTCTTACTCCCTAAGAAGATGTCCTGATCACCTGTACACAGTCAGCTCTCCTCCATCAGACTTGGATACCCTGATTACCTGTACTCAATCCTCTCTTTTCCATCAGACTTGTTCCCAGAAGGAGAAGAAAACGACCTCAAAAAAGAAATTCCCAATAAACTATGGCCATCTGAAAAGGGATGCTCATACACCATTCAACAAAACTTCCAAGTAGTCATTATGCACTGAGTGTAGAGGACACAATAATGATTTTAAAACAATGTACTGGGGCTTAGGAAATGCCTCCATCAGGAAGGGCCCTTGATGTGCGAACATGAGAACTTGAGTTCAAACCCCCAGGACCCATATAAAAAGCTGAGCATGGCCACAGTCTTGTAACTCCAGTCCTGGGAGGGATGGAGACAGGAAGATCTCTAGCCCTGCTCCAGGTTCAGTGAGAGACCCTGTCTCAAGAGAATGAGGTGTCGAGTGACAAAGTAAAATACCCAGTGTCCTTCTCTGTTCTTGTGTGTGTGTGTGCACATACACAACACACATGCACAGCAGATGCACAAATCCAGTGTGGTGCCTCATGGATGCAAAGCCAGCCCTTGAAAGACTGGGGTGGGAGGAGCGCCATGAGTTGAAAGCCAGCCGGTCAAACATTGGAAATAGTGCTGGGAGAGGAACAGGAGCAGGAAATGAAGAGGAAATGAACAGGAAGAAGAGGGAAGAGAGGAGAAGGAAGTGAAGGCAGAGGAGAGAAAGAAGGGAAGGAGCTGGGAGGAAGAAGAGGAGGGAGAAGAAGAAGACAGTGAATGAAGTCAGAAGAGGGGAAAGATGAGGAAGACAAAGGAAAGAGGATGAGGAGAAGAGAGTAAAAGGAGCAATGACAAAAGGAAGGAAGGAAAACCTGTGGAAAAGATGGAAAAGGAGAAGATGAGGGTGTGGAGGAGGAGAAAGCAGGGAGGGAGCAAAGAAGGAAGAAAAGGAGAGGGTACGGTTAGGGGAGGAAGAGGAGGAGATACCAGGGTAGGGTGCAGAAGCATCCCAGTGACTCTGCTGTGGTCCTGTCTCCCGTGGTAAACGCAGCCCAGACAGGCTTCCGGGCACCATGCCGGCCAGACCCAAGCCTGGCTCTTGTCCACCTGTGGAATTTCCACAGTCTTGAATTCCTTCAAGTCATGCATTTTCCAGACTGATGCTTCCAGCTCAGTGTGTCCCTCTGGGCACAGGGCTGTAAAATCATAACCAAGTTGATTAATAAGACGTCTCTCTTCCCTGCTTCCCTTCACTGCCATTTACAAGAAAAACAGCCAAAATGGGTGGCCAAATATAGACCTGTCAGGGTCCTGATTTCACTGAAATAAAGAAAAATGCAAAGCTGTCAAATCTCAAGTGTTCTAAATCCAGGAGAGCATGATCGCATCCTCTCTGACATTCCTCAACATCCCATAATGTTTCCATCAGTGCAAACACACTGATGCATACAAGCTGCTTTCGGGTTTATTTTCATTTATTTTGGTGACTGTTTGTGAATCTCAATAACACAGCTCCACACTGTATTCCTGCCTTCCCAACTGGACTGAAAAACAATTTATCGACCAAACCAGACAGGCTAAAGTTTGCCATTACACTACAGGAGAGTTCTCATACTACTGGGAGAGGTTTAATTTTATTTATTTCATTTTAAATTATCATTTCTGGTTTTGGATTCTTATGCATGTGTGTAGGTATGCACACAGGTCTATGTACATCTTTAAGGATAACATCAGGTGTTATTTGTCAGTGACCTTGTGGCAGTGTGCTGGGAAGGCAGAGATGGGTGGATTCCTAGAACTCAATGGCCTGCATGTCTAGACTGCTTGGAGAGTTCCAGAACAAAAAGATAGATACCCTGTCACAGAGGAGGTGGACAGCATTCCTGAGGATGCTACCTAAGGTGTCTTCCTTCTACATACAGGTAGGTATATGCACATACGCGCACGCACATACACACACACACACACACACACACACACACACACACACAAGGGCTCACCTCTCACAGTTGTAAATGCACATCTTCTTGTCTCTAAAATATGAGATCTTTCCATGAAGATAAATACTCACAGCTAAAAGTTTGTGTTTCAAGGGCAGAGAGCATGGGTTTTGAGGCTCCTCGGAACACAGGTGGGATGCTGACAATGTAGACGGACAAACAGTCACCCACTGGATGGATGTGCATCTTGTAAACAGAGGATGGCATCTTAAGAAACTGGCGAGGCTTTAAGGACTAAACCCTAGGGAGCACCATCATTCAACATGAGGAAGGAAACTGGAAGAAAAGCCAGAAGACAATGGCAGGGGGAGCTGTAAAATGCTTGCACTGTGAGGCAGGAAAGACAGTACCGCTCACCCAAGAGCTTGCTGCAAAAGGACGGAGATCAGATCACCAACATTAGATAGATAGATAGATAGATAGATAGATAGATAGATAGATAGAGTGACTAGCAAGCTTTAGGAACTGTGAGAAACCTTATTGGAGGGGGAGGTGGACGGGGATAGAGAAAGACACTTGACATTGACTTCTAACTTCATCATGCTTAAGAATAAATACACACACACATACACACAAGAACCAAGCACTTTAAACAAAGATGACAGAGGAAACCCAAATTATAAGAACTGAGCAATCAGTAACAATTCCTAATGCTGCAGAGTCCAGGCCAACTAAGCACCATGTTCCCCAAACTTTAGCAACAAGGGATGCAACTCAGTCAATAGAGTGCTTACCTAGTATGCATGAAGCTGGATTCCATCCCCAGAACTACATAAACCAGGCATGCTGGCTGACACATGTAATCCCATCCCCCAAGATCTGGAGACAGTACAATTATAAGTTCAAGATCAACCTCCAAACAGCTAGTATAAACTGCAGGAAATCCTGTCTCAAAAGAAAAAGAAAAAAAAAAAAAATCTGGCAACCAACCAAAGGCTACTGATGAGGATGAGCTCATTCCCAGCAGGTCTGTGGGGCCAACCAAACTTCTTGACCCCAAAATTAAGAGTTAGCCATGGTGGTGCACACATTTATTCTCAGCTGTTAGAGAGCTGAAGCAGGAGCATTGTGAGTTCAAGGTCAGCCTGAGTATATCTTGAGACCTCATCCAAAAAGCAAATATATGGCCACATGCCTAAGAGCACTTCCTCCTATTGTGAAAGCCCGGTCTTAAAAGACTCACAATCACCTGTAATTCCAGCTGCAGGAGACCCAGCACCTTCTTCTAGCCTCTGTGTGTGCCTGGCTGATACGTGCATGTGAGCGTGCACACATTCACAGGCACACACAAGTACACAGTTAAAAACCAAAAATAACAATTCACAAACTAAGACAACTATGTCTTTTCTTTGTGAAGAAACAAATTTTTATTCAATTTACTAATTGAATAACTTTCAAGCAAAATGTCCTCGGTAATACTTCCTTCCCTTAATACCACTAAACTAACACCCAGATTCCACTTTAAAATAATAGTAATTGACATTTGTGTATGACTTTGTAGCTTACAATGCCTGGGTTCATGCCCTTGTCTCTGATGTGCAACCCAAACCAATTTACGCAAAAACCCTGAACCAAGAATCATCTTACATTGAATCTCAGACAAAGACTCTAAAGCCCCATCCTTTGATCTGGGGCTGAGAACACTTGAGGTGAACACCCTGGTAATCCTCCTTCTCTGCACCTCAAAAAGAAAGGAAAAAAAAAAAAGAAACACTGAAGCAAACACCAAGAGCTTTGTGAGCCCACAATGCCAGGCTAGCAAGAAAGTCAAGCACCCACACAAATGTTTTCCCCCAAGGAGGCAAAAGAAAAACACAAACCAATCAAACAACAACAAAGAACCCACTTCCTAATGTGTTAATGGGACTTAGAGAATAAACCCCTTGTCCGATGTCATGCTTATAGTACTTCAATGCCAAAAACTTCTACCCCAATGACATTTTGCATTTTGCAATGTTTTAATGTTTCTCATTTCTGAAATAAAATATATTGTAAATTATTATAAATAATAAAAATAATAACTCTGAGCTTGGAATGTACCTAGCATTCATTAAATTCTGGGTTCCAACCCCAGCATTTCATAAACTCGATGTGGGAGTATGTGCCTGTGGTCCCAGCATTTGGGGGATGGAGGCAGGAGAATTCGATGTTTAAGGTTGTCAGGACACAGGACATCCTGTATTTTGAAACAAGAGAAAAGGAGCTTGGAAGATGTCTCAGTGGCTAAAGTGTTTGCTACAAAAGCATGAAGCTCAGAGATGGGATCCCTAGGACCAATCTGAACACTGCCTGCCATGGCAACCCACCTGCAATCCCAGCACCAGAGAAGCAGAGACCAAAGAGGCCCCAGAGTCAGCTGACCAGCTTGACTAGTGGAATTGATAAGCTCTGGGCTCAGTGAGAGACCCTGTCTGAAGAGTAGGGAGGGACTGAGGAAGACTTCTGGCCTCTGAATACACAAGCGTGGACACCTGCACACAGTGTGTCCATATACACGTAAATATGCAAATATACAGTCAGCACAGTGCAAGCACATGCAGGCACATACATGCACACACACATACACCACAAGGGAGATAAAACCCCAAGTCCCACATATACCAGACACACTATCTACCACTGACCTATACCCTAACCAACCCTTACTATGCTTTCACTTGGCACTTACTGTGGGATGGGAAGAGCATCATGGAGCCCATTCTACCTTCCATCCTCATAGCCCAGTAGCCAAGAAATTCTGAACCAAAAGGGTTAGTATCTTCCTACATTGTGGCAGAACACCCAATGTTTAATCTATTCCGTTAACTAGCCAGTGCCTTCGCTAAAACCTTTGCTGTATTTTATCTGAATATGTGTATTCCTTTGATGGCTACCTTAGCTTAGATTTTCTCTCCTACTGTTATTATCTGTTGCTGTGTTATCTAATGCTTGGAAACCATCATCACCAAATTCCATGTTTTAAAACAATAGTAATTCCTTATTTCACCCTAGCTTGTACTCAGCTGCTCTTTCCCATGTGACATTAGCAGGGACAACTATGTGAGGCGCTGGATTGCCTACATCCTATGATAGGCAGAAGAATATACTTTGTGGAAGGGCTTAAAGGATCCATTCTCCTGGGGAGCTGGAGGATCCACTTACTGTAGAGGACCCACCTTCTGTAAGATAGTGGATGACATTCTTCCTATGAAGGGTTAGAAGACCAACTTCCTGTGAGGGGCTAGAGAAACCTACTTCCTGTGAGAAATTGGAGTACTATACTTCCTATGAGAGACTGGAGGACTATACTTTCTGTGAGAGGCTGGGGGAGTCTACTTCCTGTGAGAAATTGGAGGAACCAACTCCCTGTGAGAGGCTGGAGGAATCTATTTCCCATGAAGGGCTCGAAGATCAGCTTCTGAGATGGTGCAGTCAACAGTTGGCAAATCAGCCTGAATTCTCTGGTGTCTTGTCACCTGTTGCTCTGAGCGAGGCTCCTGATCACTGTTCATGTAGCAAACTCCAGAAACACTTGAGCATCCAGAAAACTCAACAGGCAAGTTCCAAGAGTAAACACTCTCAGAGTTCTGTGTGGATTTATCACTTTCAATCTTGCTAGGGAGTCTCTAAAGCCACGCCCTCCTCTGAGCTCTGATGTCGTCTCATTTAAAGCAGGATTCCTACTTCTGAATCTCCTTCTCTCCTTTTGTCCTCTCTTGGGGGTGCTCCTATTCCCTTCTTTTCCTTTCCTCCCTCTTTCTTTTTCCTTTCTTCTTTCTCTCTCCCCCTCTCCTCCATCCCAGTCACCATAACTTTTCTGTTAATCATAACCATATTCATCTGACAATAAAGCTCTTTTCTACATAAAAAAAAAAAAAAAAACATTAAGCGTCTGCTGCTATCCACCACTGCCTTCTGCCAGATTCCCACGTTCATCCATAGAAATCCACCCCCAGATAACTGGGTAAATGCGAACCATACCAAATACATAAAATCCTAACATATTGAGGTACTTCTCAATAGAAAGATCACCATATCATACTGTTAGAAAAAACTACAGGGTGGCACGTTTTCCAGTTTTTCATCAGCATAAAAATACCTGAGATAAACAACCGAACAAGTAAAATACTTATTTGGGCTCATGGTTTTAGAGCTGTCACTCCATGGCTAGCTGGATGCTTAGCTTTTATGACTGTGGTAAATCCAGAACATCATAGTAGAAGGGCAAGATGGAAGAAGGCTGTTCATCTCAAGGTGGCCAGGAAGCAAAGAGAAAAACAGAGGAACTAGAATAAGATACCACCTACAATAACATGCATATCCAGACAGCCATTTCTTACAGCTAGGTCCTACCCTCAGTGTTTCTAGGACCTCCCAATTCTGCTATCAAGCTAATGGTTCACTGATGAGGTTGAAGCCCTAATGCTCCAATCACCCAAGATGACTTGGATCCACCATCTGGAGACCAAGTATTTAATGCATAAGCAATCTGTTTATATTTATGTCCTGTTTATGTCCAAACCATAACCAGTGGCTGATGGTGTCATTTATTTTTTAAAAAAAAAAAAAAAAAAGAAAAACTTTATTTATTTGTCTTGGTGTTTGCCTGGAAGTGGGAACTGGAACTACAGACCGTTGTGAGCTGCCATGTGGGTGCTAGGAATTGAACCCCAGTCCTCTGGAAGAGCAGTCAGTGCTCTTAACCACTGAGCCATCTCTCCAGCCTGATGGTGTCATTTATATACCCTGCCAAATTCCCCCTAACCATCTTTCTCAGTGTTTTCATGTAATTTCCTAGAACCCATGCCAGGTTGTGACATTTCTTGCCTGGCATTTTCTTTTTTTGCTGAAATGATAAACTATTTCTCCAGGGAAAACAACAGGAGCATTAAGAGCAGGAAAGTCTTTCATGGTGCTGCCTCTCACTAACTAGCTTCCCGAGTCTGGGCTTCTCTACTTGTTTATCTGCTAACACACACAGCATTTTATCTCTCCAATCATGAGTGTCCTTAGTTGGCAGGAACGAGAGATCATCGCCACTGCCTTTTCTCTACTACTACCAGAGCTAGGTTTTACTGCTCTGAACCATCCAGAGGCTTTGTAAAGGGATTATTTCATTTTCAATTTATCCATGAAAATAGCCTCCTAGAGATAACAGGCAGTTTATATTTGCGCCTTATTCCAGTACTTGAGCTTAGGATATTACTCAATAGTAAAGCCCTTACCTGGACTCTCTAAGAGAGAGCCTGGGAACATGGACTCAGCTGTAGAATGCATACACACAGACCCCTACGAAGGAGCTTGAGTGAGGCTCAAGGGTAAAATATTCATCTAGAATCCTCCAATAAGGAGCTTAGGGGTATAGCTCAGTGGTAAAGCACCTACCTAGAATCCCCCAGTGAGGGGCTGGGGTGTGGCTCAGTGGTAAAGCACCTACCTAGAATCCCCCAGTGAGGGGCTGGGGTGTGGCTCAGTGGTAGAGCCCCTGCCTAGAATCCCCCAGTGAGGGGCTGGGGTGTGGCTCAGTGGTAGAGCCCCTGCCTAGAATCCCCCAGTGAGGGGCTGGGGTGTGGCTCAGTGGTTAGAGCCCCTGCCTAGAATCCCCCAGTGAGGGGCTGGGGTGTGGCTCAGTGGTAGAGCCCCTGCCTAGAATCCCCCAGGGAGGGGCTGGGGTGAGGGCCAGTAGTAGAATATTTACTATTCACAAAACCCTGGGTTCATCCAAAGCACCATTGTACTCATTGCTTACATATTACTATAATACAGCACCATGACCAAGACAACCTTTCGAAGAAAGAATTTATTATGAGCTTATAGTTCCAGAGGGATCATAGTCTATCACTATCATGGTAAGAAATTATAGCAGCAAACAGGCCTGGTGGCTGGAACAGCAAGCTGAGAGCTCATATCTTTTTTTTTTTTTTTTAAGCTTTATTTATTTACTTATTTGCCTTGGTGTTTGCCTAGAACTGGAACTACAGACAGTTGTTAGCTGCCATGTGGGTGCTGGGAATCAAACCCGGGTCCTCTGGAAGAGCAGAGGTGATCTTAACCACTGAGCCATCTCTTCAGCCCCAAGAGCTCATATCTTAAACTGAAAGCACAAAGATCTTCATGGGAAGATTCTAGGCACTGAATTCCCAGAAGACACTAGGAATTGTGGGAGGTTTGAAATCTTCAGTGACATACTTCCTGCTGCAATCTGCACAAACAGAGCCACCAACCTGGGAGCAAGTATTCAAATAGTCCAAGCCGATAGGAGCTGTTTCCACTCAAACCGCTAAAACAGCAAAAAGGAAACTCCTGTCAAAGCATCCTGATGCTTTATAACAATAATAGATACACTATATGAAAGGACAACACAGAAACCCACAATATCACCAATCTCGCCATGCATGATGGAACAAGAATTTTAATTTAAGTCTCGCTGGTTCAAAGCCCTCACTCCTCACAAAATGTGACCTACATATCTCCAAATGTTATGCTAAGATAACATGAAGAGATAAATCAGGCTCGCACTTTCTTCAGCTCTCACAGCTGACAAAATAAATTTTAAAGTGAATTAAAAGCCAGTATAAAAATAACCAATCATGAAAAAAAAAAAAAAAAAAAAAACCTCCAAGGAGAGGCACACTAGTATATAAAATCATTCTATTCGGTAATGTAAAAAAGGATCTAGAAATGATCACTTCTTATACCCATCTTTTTTAAAAATATATATATAGGAATATATATATATAGGATAAGGATGGTCAATGAACAATATCTTAAAATATCTCATGGTTACAGTAATTTCTAGAGAAGCAGGCTGAGAGGGTCCGAGGCTAGTCAGGGGGATGGAGGCAGAAAATGATTCAGACTGGCAAACCTCACCCTTAGCATTTCAACGCCTCACCTCTGCTTTTTTCTGGCTGGGAGGAAAGCTAGAGAGGGAATAAAGCTGATTCTAATTGCTCGAAGCTAATTACCTCCAGCAATAACAAGGATTTAGCCCTGCAGTAAAGAAAATAAATAAGACAAGTTATCCCAAAGGAGGGAGAGAGGCTCAGAAGAGAAAGAAACCCAGAGATTCTGTTTTGTTCTCACCTTACTGCAGATCAAGACACTGGAGACCAAATCCCTGGGCTTCATGTTCTAGTCTTTTCAAGCCCAGGAAGTAACATGAAAACAGCCACTGGGGAGATGTGGGGGGGGGGGGGAAGGCAAGAAAGACATCAGAGAGAGCAGACATCCAGCAAAGTATAGGTCATAGGGCTGTCTGGAGTTGCAGAAATGACTCAAATTCCAACATCTAAGACCTCATCAAAAGCTGTAGGACAGGACATTTTAGCAAACCTGAAAGAAAGTATATAAAAAAAAAAAATCCACTTGTTAAAATATTCTACCTCTGAGCTGGAGAGATGCCCCCCTCCCCCGGTTGAAAGCACTTGCCACCCTAGCTGACTATCTGAATTCAGTTCCCAACTCCCACACTGGGCAGCTAATGACCATCTGTAACTCTAGCTGAAAGGAATCTGGTACCCTCCTTTTGCTTCTGTGGACATCTCTCTTACATGCTGTCTGTTTCTGTCCCTCCCCGTCTCAAACATATATCACTTTTTTTTAATTCCACATCCCCAGTTCTCTTGCTTACACTCCCCCTTATGTTCTCCCTGTATCCTCCTCCCTCTCACACTCCAGTGTTGCAAAGAAGATGGATTAGCATCAGCATCAAGGACACCTGAAGAAGAAGATTCCATTGGCATCGATACCATTGCCCACAGTAAGCACAAGCAAAAGAAATGTCTGAGAACTTACAGTAACCTCAAAATAGATAAAGGGGACCTGGGAGAAGTTGGTAACGTATTTGCAGCACAAGCATCAGGCTCTGACCCCCTAGAGCCCATGTAAAAAAAAATCTGGGGTCTGCAGTACATGTCAGCAATCCCAAGAGGATCCTGAAATCACCAGCTCCCCAGTCTAGGTAAATAGGAGAGCTCCCGGCTCAGTGAAAGCCCTATGTCAAAAATTAAAATGGCAGGCGGCTGAGACAGTTCAGTGGTTATAGGCACTTGCAGCCAAGCTCAATGGCTTGAATTCAATATCCAGGACCCACATGCAGAAGAGGGTCCTATGATTTACACATGCATGTATCATAGCACGTGAGCCTCTCACCCCTGATAAACACAAATAGTATAAATGTTTAAAAGAGTAAAGAACAATTAAAGAGGATCCCCAATGTCAACTTTTGGACTACTTACACACATACACACACACACAGTGAATACACATATTGGAGGAATTTTTAAATTAAGAGAGCCATTTGAAATTTAGTGGTACATAATATAAAAACATACTACTAAAATAGTCTTGGGAAAGAGAGGGAAAAAAATATTTGGAATCTAAACACTAAAATGTCTAAAAGTTGAAACAGAAGGAGCCAGTGAGATGGCTGAGCTGGTAAAGGCACTTGCCTCCATGGCTCAGGTGTAGAGAATCTACCTAAATGCCCCAGTATGGGACTGGAGGTGTGGCTCAGTGGTAAAGCACCTTTCTAGATTTAATTCCCCAGTGAAGGGATTGGAGCTTGACTAGTAGAAAGAAGCTTCCCTAAAATTAGCAAGTGAGAATCTGGGAGCAGGGGGGTCAGTGGTAAGAATGTTTGCTCAAGATCAGAAAAATAATTCAGTGTAATAAAAGCTCCATTTAAATTTCTATAATGAGATTTCAGCTTACCTACTTTACAAATAAGGTTTTTATCTACAGTCAGAATGTGAACCCCACAAAATCATTTTGAGCAAAGATTGGGTTCAATGAAGCAGGAAGCAAGCAAGTAAAAAGGGCACCATTCTGTCACCACCAACTAAATTATTTTAACATTCAAGTATGATATCTTGTTTTCAGACAGCTGGGTGTCTCCCTTTGATTTTTACTGACGAGAAAAAAAAATTAATTGCATAAAGCCAGAATGCTTGAAAGTAATTTATCTAATCACACACAAGAGTGGTATAAAAAAAGGAGATATAATAGAGAGTTAATTTTTGATAGTACTGGATGTATTATGTTACATTTCATGTTCTTGAATCACAAAGTTTCACAAAGACACACAAAGATATTACTATTACGATGATTTTTGCTATTGCTGTGCTAAAATGAAACATTTTGTCCATAAATTTTTTAAAGTCACACCTCCACAGAGGCCAGAAGAGGATGTCAGATCCCCAGGCCTGGAGTCACAGTGTTTGTGAGCTGATATAGGTGCTGAGAACCAAACTCAGGTGGTCTGAAAGAACAGGATATGCTCTTTACCCTTAACCGGCTCTACATCCTTACAAATTAGTTTTAAATTATTGACTGTGTACCCCCGAAAGATATGAATATTTATTTCCTTTCAGGTTTATTTTAGAAAATGCAAATATTTTATAGTATAATCATTACCACTGCAAAAATCATTTCACAAGATGAGAAGGATTGGTGTCACCGGAGTAAAATATTTATATTCATATTTTTCAAGCAGTGTTGATCTGGTTTGTAGTTCACTGAAAATAAAAGGTAGTACCTGGGAACTGATTCTGACTGGATTCAGCCAATTAATATGGTTAGCTCTGGTTGATGGTTAAATTGAATTCAGGCTCCTAGTAAAAACAGAGTCATACTCAACATAAAAGAGCAGTGTATAAGCATGTGTTTAAATCTTTCAGGAGCCAGAGAAATACCTCAGTCAGTAAAATGCTTACCTGTAGTATGAAGTTTCTGGCCCAGACTAGTGCCAAGATCTGGACCAGCAGTCCCAAAGTCCCAAAGAAACACACAGAAGCTTACATTCATTTTATGCTGATTCGCCTATGGCTCAGGCATATTGATAGCTAACTCTTTGATCTTAACTCAATCTATTTCCATTAATCTGTTTAGCCATGCAGCTTGGTACCTTTCTCGGAGCATCATGGTTGTCTTTTTTCCTCTGTGTCTGCTGGTGTCTCTGGTGGTGTCTCTCTGATCTCTCTGCTCCTGTCTCTTCCTCTTTCTATCATCTCTGCTCTTCCTGTTCCCAGAGTTTTCTTAGTCTGGTAGCCCCGCCCACACTTCCTGTCTGGTTTCTGCCAATCAGCGTTTTTTATTAAAGCAGTAGGAGGGACGGCGTCCCAGAACATAATCCCACTACGTTTGCCTTCTAAGTATGAGAATCTAAGTCCAATGGCATAGAGCCCCCCCCCCCCCCACCCCCCATCCCCCGCTGAGAACCTAAGTCCAATGGCATAGAGCCCACACACACACACACATACAGAAAGGCTTGGTGTAACAGTGTGCACTTGTAACCTAGGAATTTGACAACCATAGACAAGTAGCTTACCCAGCAAGTTCCAGGCTAGTGAGAGACTCTGGAATGTGACCAGATTTAGTGGGTCAGCCTACTTGCCCACATTGGCAATGCCTTTCATGAAGTTTCTTTACTCCAGGTGTAGGATTCAATCCTCAAACGCTCAAAACAAGTCCATCTTCTCCCTCCTGGATCTGCCCTTCTTATCAAAGGTTGATTGACAACAACAGAACAGAATACACTCCTTCAAATATGTACTTTGGGGGATGGGGAGATAACTCTTTTGGCAGGGTGTTTGTGTAGGATGTAGCATTCCTGGGTTCCATCCCCAGAATAAGAAGAAAGAAAAAGAGAGAGAAAGAGAGAAGGAGGGAGAAAGAAAGAAAGAAAGAAAAGAAGTAAAACAGATGTGGTAGTGGAAGACTCTAACTATATGAGATCCTTTCTTAAGATACATTTTTAAAAGAAAATATAAATATCCAATGTTCTTTCTTCTCCTTCAAAACAAAAGCCACCAGGATATATTAGTGGGGCACTCATTTACTTTGCAGCATGTGGTACATTGAAGATGTATTTGCCAAGGGTGAGAATTTCATAAAGTGTACAACCTCGGGTTTCTATCATTCCACAGGACCCTATGAGGTTGTTGCCCAGTGGAAAGGTGAAGGTAAGACCTAGTGGGTCATGATAAAATGCATATAAACATATATATACATATATATAAATACAAACGTGTGTATACATGCATATATGCATGTATGTGTGTGTATATATTGCATATATATATATATATATATACACACAAACACACAGTATTGGGTCGTGGTAGCTCACAACTTTAATCCCAGCATTTGACAGGCAGAGGCAGGCAGATCTCTATGAGTTCAAGGCAGCTTGGTTTACAGTCCAGGACAGTCAAGGCCACAGAGAAACCTAGTCTTGTAAAACGAAACAACAACAAAAGAACAAATATACACATACACACGCACGTGCGCGCACACACACACAACTGAAAGGACCTACATACTTTGGGATGCTCCCCTCTGGACGCCAGATAGGCATAGACCACAACCAAACACCAATTTTCAAACACAAAGGCATCTTTTATCAAACAAGGCAAAGAGACAGGTGGCTGAATCAGAACTAAATCGGGCAGAAACAGCAGTAAAAAGCTTTTCAAGTGTTAACTTTAAGAGGTAAAAAGGAGAGGCCTGTGTTAGAATGAGCTAGGGCATGTTGGTAAGTTCTGATCGGGTATTTTAATTAGGTTAATCAATATAATGAATTTTGATTGCTGGACTTTGGTGTTTCTATAACTGGACCTTGGTGGCCAGTCTCAGGAATGTGTCAGTGGCTCAGTAAGGTAATAGACCTTGGTGACTAGCTTTAGGGATGTAATATAATGGTTCAGCAAGGGGGAGAAGGGTAAAAGGCAAAACCTGTGGGCACCATGGTTGCCACACCTGTGTTTGCCATGGTCGGGCCTGCTAGAACCCTCCAATCATCACATTTGATACTGGGGATTTACATGTGACCACCACAGGCTCGCAGGTGGTACCTGTTTACGAAGGCTATGGAACACAGAGATGGAGAGAAATGGGTCACTGCAGGTGGGCCTTGGGGCTTTCTAGCCTGGCCCAACTTTCTGTTCAGACTCGACTTCCTGAGTATTCACTGTGCACAGCTTCCTTCTTACTGTCACAGCCATGCCTTCTCCGATGTGATGGAATGTGCCCCCTTTAACTATGAGCCACACAATTGCCTCTTGGAGTACGTTTAGTCCCAGTAATGAAAAACGCAATGAACTCAATACTCAAACTACCTGTTGGAATAAGATTTCCTTCTTGTGGATGTTCAAACTAAGACTTAGAAGCCAAGGCACCTGCTCCCAGCTGTCTTCCTGAGGATTAACCCGTAACCTCCAGTTGTACCTTCCTTTGGACCTCATTGGCTGTGAGGACTGTGACAGTCTAATTAGGAGTCTTGTGAGCACTAGTCGGCATTTCCTGTTTGATATTAACTCATTTGTCATTAATTTGTCAGGAGTCCTTGCCTCCATTTTAGCAGCCCCACATCACCTCCTCCCTCTTCCTTTCCCATCCCTCCCTCGGAGGCTATCGATTAATTTTTTTCATCATTGTCACTCTGATTAGGATCTGGACTCATTTTCAGTACATAACAGAACCTCCTAAACTCCTAAAAAATACACCATCACCTTTCAGAGCTGGCCTTTTTATAAGAAGGTTTCCACCATGTGGCAAGTTTCAATGACCCTCATCTCTGAGGTCTACCTGGGGTCAGCTGAGCCCTGTAGCTCAATGTGGGCTGCCTACCTCATAGTGCATGCTGAGGCAGACTCAGGTTCTCCATGGTGTTATCACCTAATTCATTACCCTGCTGGAAGCCATAAATCACAGAACTCCCTGTTCCTTCTATTCCTTTTCAACAAAAAGAGTGCTCACACAAAATGTATTTACACACCATGGTTACTCAATTAATCTTTTCATTACACTTGCCAGAGGCATCGCCAGGATTTCCAAGGCAGCTCTATGTGTTTGCATTAGAGATGATAGCGGCTGACTATGCTTCATTTAGTGTTTGGGGCTCGTTTGGAGGTCCTGCGCAGCCATATGTAAAGTGGAGACCTTCTGCTCAAGGACATGAAAGTTCCTGTCACATGTTTAGGAAAAATCACAGAAGCGTTAACAGCTGTATATTAGTCACACTCAACATACATAATCACATACACAGGCATAATCATAAACACATACACACATGAACAATCACACACATATAATCACACATAAATATGCACAATTAAACACATATAATCACACACTGATTATGCATGTGTATGTTTGTGTGATTGTATGACTGTGAGTGTATGTTTTTGTGTGTGATTCATACACTCACAGTCATACAATACAATCACACATAAAAACATACACTCACAGTCATACAATCACACAAACATATATACATGCATAATTACACACACAATCACACAAACATGTATAAATTCACAATCACACACAGAGAAACACACACACATACATCTACACAAGATTCCCACAAAAAAGAGTCTAATTTCGTTGGCAATATTACATTTTGCATCAGAGATTCAGCTATTTGATCTCTGGCTCTCTTCGGCTTCATTGAAAAAGAAAACAAGAGTCCAACTATCCTTCTTAAACACCAGAAAGATAATTTTCATGCACTCAGACTCTGTATTTGTGCTGGATCCTGGAAACATGATTCGGAGAGAAAAAGGTAAGACATTGGCTTGATTATAATTGAGCTCCACATTTCTGTGTTTTTATCATGAGCCTGTAACTTAACCTCTGCGAGCCTTCCAATCCTGGACCACAAAGCCACTGTGAGAACATCCACTCCCTCCCAACCCTTGAGTCTATTTCAACTCATAAAACAGAGCAGGTACGTGACAATGGCCTAACATTAGAGAGTTTATGACTTGTGGAGCTTGTGAATTTTTGATCCCTCTAGAGAAAAGAGAAAATTATTTTTTTATGGTCACAATCTGGGGGTCAGCTTATCACATTATATAGCTTCTTAAAAAAAAGAATTGTTCTTTAACTGGGGAAATAACATGTTTGGATCACCAGCTGTTATACTTGCAATAAGATTCTGCAGCTCCAACCCCAATGAAAAGCGAGCCAAAGTGAGAGGTAGAGAAAAATCAATTCATCTATTTCCCAACCTAACATTCAGAGGCTGACACTGGATGCTGAGAGATACAGAATCAAGTAGCAGACGATTATGCAAAACCTCAAAAATCGAAGGCTGCCAAGATTGGTTTCGGCAGATTCTGACCACCAATTTTAGTACAAAGCTGGACCCATTTCTTCCTTCCCACTCATGATGTTATCCTTAATGCTTTTCACCTGTATTTCTAAGAAAGCGAAATTAACATGTGATGTGCTTGAATGGCTTTGTGGAATAAACATGAAAAGAAAACAACAACAGAAATTCTTATTATTAGTTTAAAGACATGACATCTAATTTGTCTCTTAACATTGAGAATCCTGGAAGAAGATGTTGTGACATAGATATGACAACTCAATGATCCCATTTTTGTGACATTGATATGAGGATCCAGCAGTCTCGTGCAGAAACGGAAGTGGCATACAGATAAACAGTTAACACCACTTCAGACACAGAATGCAGAGCCTAGAGGAAACCCTCAATGCCACAACATGATAAAGCATGTTCAAACCACTCATGATCTCATGATGGGTCACACCTATAATCCCAGAGCTCAGAAGGGAAGGAAAGGCTAACACTGTGAGTTTTGGAGCATTTCAGATTTACCTAGTGAATTCCAGATTTAGTGAAGCTGCACCATGCAACTGTGTCTCAAAAAAAAAAAAAAAAAAAAAAAAAAAAAAAAAAAAAAAAAAAAAAAAAAAAAAAAAAAAAAAAAAAAAAAAAAAAAAAAAAAAAAAAAAAAAAAAAAAGAAAGAAGGGAGGAAGAGAGGGAGGGAGGGAAAAAAAGATAGGGCTGGTGAGATGGCTCAATAAACTTGCTGCAGAGATTGATCATCTGAGTTTAGTCCCCAGAACCCGTAAAATGAAAGAAGAGGACCAGATCACACTCAGCTTGTCCTCTGACATCCCCACAAGTGCCATGGCATGTTCATGCCCACAAATATACACACACACACAATAAATAAATAAGTTTAATGAAAAATTTAAAAATAAGATCAAGTAAATAGATAATAAATTATTTCTTCTATAAATAAAATAGTGGAGATAACCTCAGGAGCAGGTAACTGTAAAGGAGTGACAAATAACTAGGAAGATAATAATTTGGAGTATGGTCTTTGTTTAAATGTAATGCAAGTATAAATTATATATACTTTTCAAGACAGAGTTTCTCTTGCTCTGTAAACTAAGCAGGCTTCTAATTCATAGAGATCCTCCTGCCTCTGCTTCCCAAGTGCTGAGTTCAAAGTCTTGTACCACCACTGCCAGGCAATAAAATAATTTTTAGTGGTGGCAGGGCCTAATGAAAGCAAACGCCATGACAGGCTCCTGATAGCCTGTAAGAAACCTGACCTCAGTTTCTGTTTCCTGGACCTAAACCAACAGTTTTAGGAAAAACCACAGCCCAGGGGCAACCAATCAGAAAGCACCTCGAAGATTTTTGCTAACCAAAGATATCTTTCCCTCCAGCCCTTACTCCATCCCACCAGCCACTCCCACTCCCAACCCCCCCACCCAAACACACACACACATATACATACACAGACACCACACACACAGACACACATATACACACACAGACACCACACACACAGACATACAGACACACTTACACACACAGACACACACAGATTCATACACAGACATACATACACACACACAGACACACATACACACACACAGACAAACATACACACACAGACACCACACATACACACACATACATACATACATACATACACACACACACACACACACACACACACACACACACACACTCTGCTGGAAAGTCCTTACCCACAGACCAATCCTGTAATAGTGCATATCTCTCTGAGCTGGTCACATTACCTACATACTCAGAAGAGAGAAATGAGTAATGTATGTGTGCTTGGGTTCAAGCTTCTTCTTCTCCTGATCACAATTGAAATGAATCTTCTCATATCAATTACCACATTCATAGCAACTGAGTATACCCAGAGACCCTTCTTCCTGGTAATTCTGAGTTGGAGATAAACTAACCACCACAGTAAATGACCATCTTAGAAGGAGTTCTTTTTATAACAGACATCTCATGATAACTCAGTCTAAGGTGAGCAGAATCCATGTATTCATCAGGGTAGAGTTTTCATGACCTAAATATCTCCCAAAAGACCTCAAATCTCAACATCCCACATTAGGGAATTAAGTTTCCAACATTTAGAAATTAAAGAGAAGATGTTAAAAACCCTATTTTTTTCAAAAATTATTTTCTCTTAAGTTATAGAGATGTTAAACTCACAGACCAGAATGGTGTCACATGTGCCTAAGTTGGAGGTGGCTAGACAGGAGAGAATCGTGGATGAAGGATGCAGGCTGAGTTGGTCCACTAATGGGCCTGCTGTAAGAATCAAGATGTATCTATGAAGCTCAGATATTCCAGGGATCATGATCAACACAAAAAGGCTTAAATGAAAAGCAGAGGTTAAAAAATCAAGTGCTTGGCCTTGATAATTCTTGATAAATAAAGCAGGTGCACACTGAAATATTACCAGCAAATTCTTTTTTAAATTAAATTTCTAATTTGAAAGTTAGAAAATTGCATACTTGTATACAATATAGTTTAATCTTCTCTCTCCCAGCCACTACCTCCCCTCTACCCATCCTGGGCCCCCACACTCTGTATGTGTGGTGATATTGCATGGATTCTATTTGGTATATAATAAAAAACTAGAGCCAGATATTGGAGGAAAACTGGAATATCAGAGAGACAGAGAAACAAACCATAGCCACTTCTCACCCGCCAACTCCTCAGGCCTGTCTCCACAAAATCCTCCATTTCCAAACCTCCCCCCTCCTTAGCCCAAGAAAGATAGAACACCTTCTTTCTCTCCCTCTGCCCAGCTATCTACTTCCTCTTTAAACATTCCTGAAGCTATGATTAAAGGTGTGGGTCACCCCTCCCTAACTTTCCACAGCTTGGCTCTGGGAGTGACTCTCCTCTGATATTCCAGAAAACTTTTTAAAATATATATCACCACATGTATGGGCTACAGAAATGAACAGGCAGGATTCTAAGCAAGTATTTTCCTTTACTAAGATACAGAGAGCCACGTGTACACTCAAAAGCTGGCTGGCAGGGGATCACTCTGGCCTGGGGTAGTTCTTTTATTTGTTTTGGTGCAAGTGAGTGCGTGCGTGCGTGCGTGCGTGCGTGGTGTGTGTGTGTGTGTGTGTGTGTGTGTGCACTTATATAAACGTCAAAAGACAAGCTTTGCAAAAGTCAACTCTCTCTGTTCAGCATAGGATTATGTAGCATTGAACTCAGATTGTCCAGCTTTGCAACAAGCAACTTCACCAACTAAAGCTATCTCCCCAGCCCTTATTTCATTTGTTTGTTTTGTTTTGTTTTTAAGACAGGTCTTTTTATGTAATTTAAGACAGCCATGAATTCCTGATTCTCTTTCTTAGGACTCCTGAATGCTAAGATTACAGGCATTATCCTGGTGGTCTGTTTCAACAAAAGGGTTCATCAAAGAACCATTCCAACCAGTCACAGTCAACAAGTTTATAAATTTTGCTTCATTAAAATCAGAGGCCAAAGATCTTTTTTTGTTGTTGTTTTCTTTTTTCTGGAGCTGAGAACCGAACCCAGGGCCTTGCACTTACTAGGTAAATGCTCTTCCACTGAGCTAAATCCCCAAGTCCTAGAGGCCAGAGGTCAACCTCAGGTGTCATTCCTTGAATGTGCAGCTTCTGACCTTGTGGGGTCTCTCGTTGACCTTGAGTTTACTGAGTAGGCATGGCTGGTCAGCAGGCCCTGCCCAGGATCTTCCTGTCTCTGCCTCTCCAGCACTATCTTGGACTTTTTCCCATGTGTTCTGGGGATTAAACTTGGATCCTCTTTATAGCATGACAAACACGTTGCCAACTGAGTTACTTCCCCAGCAGTTAGTGTTCCATTTAAAAAATCCTCTGCTGAAGAAAGCTCACCATCACAACAATTCAAATCAGCACATTGTTACTAGAAATGTCTGTCATTTGCAAGGCTGAGATATTTCTTTACATGTTCTGAACTCTCCTCTGCCCCTGGGGAAGATGGGAAACCCCCCACTCTTAGCATGAACGGGAACGAAGGTTGCTTTAAATTGCTGAGATGTACAATCCTTGGGGGCTTTTGAATCAGGCTATCAATTTTGCCTGCTGTAAAAGGTTATTCTCTCACTACCTTTCAGTTTGCCCTTTCAGCTCTGCATGGGTCACCACTAAATTTCTGCCTTTAAAAATTTTTTAGCATAATGGCTTGTCTGGCACAATGATAGGTCTGGGAAGTTCAGAGAAATTCTTGCTACAAGGTCCTTTAGGACCTATGATAGACAAAGAACAACTTTCTCCTTTCTCCGGTAACTAGAAACCTTTTCTTCATGCACCATCCTACCTCTGTCTCCACATGCCCCAATTTGCCCAGTATACAAACAATGTATTAATCAGCTATTGCTGTGTAACAAATATTACCAAAGCATACTGCCTAACTGTAGCAAGCTTTTCTCTTTTATTCTCACTACCAGAGTGAGTGGAGTTTTAAGACAAAACCCAACTCAAAAAGCAGGCTACACTCAGCCCCCTGTGCTAATATGCCAGCCAAAGAGATTAAAAAAAAAATGGCTGAAGAAATAATGAATCAGTTGAGCAATTGCTTCATAAACCCAAAGATCTGAGTTTGACCAAGCACTAGGACCCTTGTTAAAACAAAAACAAAGTAACTTTGTGGTTAAGAGCACTGACTGCTCTTTCAGGGGACCGGGGTTCAATTCCCAGCACCCACTTGGTAGCTCACAGCTGTCTGTAGCTCTAGTTCTGAGAGACTCAATACCCTCACACAAACACACATGGAAGCAAAGCACCAATGCACACAAAACAAAAATAAATAGAAATAAAAATAAAACAGAACAATTGAGAAAAAACATGTGACATTGAACCTCTGACCTCCCTACATAGGTGCACACACAAACATGGGAATATCATGCACACACACACATACACAAAGCATAAAAAGAGATGACTACTTAAAGATAAAAAATGGAGATTTACTTATTTTTTTAAGTTTATTACTAGTGTGTGGGTGTGTGTGCAACGCACATGTGGAGGGTGCTTGCATGCTACAACACACATGTGGAAGACAGAAAACAATTTTCAGGAGTTAGTTCTATCCTTCACTATGGGTTGGGGATGAAATTCAGGTCTTCAAGCTTTGGTGATGAGTGCCTTTACTTGCAAAACCATCCCACTGACCTGAGAAAGGAAACTGAATCACCGTGGCCATATTGGGAAGCTCCTTATTTGGTGCTGAGGGAAAAATAACACTTTCTCTACTGCATTCCCTAACAGAGTTACTCCACTAATTTAATGACTGTCTTAAATAAATGTACTATTGGATTGAGTCAGGAGTGTAGTCATGGATCCTCAGTGTCAGAGATTTCCCTGAGGATACCAAATTGCCTTTCCCAACAGGTAAATAAAAGAGCTTCATAGAGCTGAGACAATGGGGTACTAGACAAACAGGAACCCAAGGTCGGAGACTAATAGCCCAGTACTGTGTCCAAATGCCACCCCTCATGGAGGGTTTGTCTTCCTGGGAGATTCCTTGTCATAGGTATATCATACTTAATGGTATCACTTCATTTCTTCAATGTTGTGAACTCTACAACTCCCTCCAAGGTACATAAAAACATCCTAGCCCAACTTTGAGTGATAAAGAGATGCTTAAAAGGCATTTGTCATACATGGAAAAAAAAAATGAGACTATGCTGAATTGTCTCAAAGGTAAAGGAATAGACAAGCATAAAACTTCTAAAGGTAAATAGGAGTTAGTCACAGAAGTGCTTAAGTCAAGAACAACATAAAAATGTTTTTCTATCTCCTTGCCTTGTAGGTTGAGATGTCCTTAAACAGCAGAGGACATCATCTATGTAAGCTGTCATCCAGAACCTGAGTCATCCTCTCTCTTGTGAGACTTTTTCTGGAAAGGTCTGCCTAAAGGATGTGGCAAAAATAAATTCCCTAGAAATCTAGTTTAGTTATCTGTTGAGTTTGTGGGGGTTAAGTATAGGTGTATGGGTGAGAGACTAAGAAAAAAAAAATGGGCGACTCAAAGGCAGCTGCATCACCCAAAAGCCCACCCTCGAATGGATAAGGACTACTGAATGTGGAACCCTAGAAGTCCAGAAGACTTGCAGTCAGAGCCACTGAAGTGTTCTTTTCCTACTTTGAGGAGGGACCTTAACAGTCTGGTAAGTGCCAGGAGCTTCAGCAAGCAGAGAAGAGAAAGAGTGTCCTACAGCAGCTCAGATAGTCTCTTCTCTCCAGCAATTCATCTGCTTACATAGCCCTGTGAGTTTTGTAAGTTTCAGAAACTCCCTGAGACTCGTAAGTTTTATTGACTTCACCAGACTTAAGATGGCCGCCCTTTAAGAAGAAATGTTTCAGGTCAGAAGAATTGTTACATAAAGCCCTCTTTTGGAATGAGGTTAATTTAGTTGATAAGAATTGAAAGGGCTTAGCCTTTCAGACTGGCTTAGGCTTCTGCCTTTCAATGGGTACACACACACAAAAAAAAAATCAGACATAAACCTAAGGTTGCTATCTATTAAGCTATTCTAACTACTAAAGGCAAGCAACTTTGTTAAAAAAAAAAAAAAAAATCCTCCTCCTCCCATCCAGGTAATGGAAAAGTAGCTGATACTTCAGGTTGAAATAGACTTTACCAGGTATCTTATTGTTCTATGTGCTTAATTTGTGTGTGTGTATGTGTATGTGTGTGTGTGTGTGTGGGTGGGTGGGTGGGTTTATTTGGTTGTTGTGAGTTTTCTTGGTCAGTTGGTTGGTTTGAAACAGGAACTGGCTATATAGCTCAGGCTGGCCTTGAACTCTAAATCTTCCTACCTCTGACTCCCAAGTGCTGAACTTACAAACTTGTGCAGCCATGTCTGGCTTCCAACGTCAGGTTTGTAACTGTCCTTGGCCAACCCTCAGCCAGTGTTAACTTTTCCCCTCCACATACATTTTAATAGATTGTATTAATGTCAACACTCAAATTCCACACTTGCCTCCAATACCTCAGCATGTGTCTGACGATGAAGACCCCACACAGAAAGCTGTTCAGGAGAACATACATCAAGCCTCTCCTCTTCATCAAGAATATTCAGCCAGAAAATGGTCCCTAGGAATAGGCTGGAGCATCGTGAAGACAAAGTGACTACTTACTAAACTAAGGCAATTAATATCATTCAGAGTCTCCTACACTAGATTCATTGCTACATGGTGCAGGCAGTGGACCATAATAGACTGAAAATATTTTTAATTGAAGTGAAGTCCCCTCAGCAAAGTTTGATGTCTGTGAAAAGACAGAAAAGCCACAATCCTTCCCTAAGATGAGGTGACAAAGAGTAGGAGGACCCCATGAAGAGATCTGTGTATGTTTGGTGTGGGGAAGTACATTCAGCACCTTCATATATTTGTCTTTTTCCCCCAGAAATCATTAATACATAGGGATTGCTGGTGCAAACCTATAACCTCAGCACTGGATCATGAAGATCCCAGTTGTAGGCTCCTCTGGGCTAACACAGCACAACCCTGTCTTAAGAAGCAAATAAAGGCTGGGAATGTAGCTTTTGGGTAGAGCACTTGCCTGGAAACTCCCAAGTGCCCCCTATCCTATGTGTGTGCTTGCCTTTCTGTATCTCTCTCTCTCTCTCTCTCTCTCTCTCTCTCTCTCTCTCTCTCTCTCTCTCTCTCTCCTCTTTCTCTCTCTTCTATGTGTGTGTCTGCCGCTCTATATGTCTATGTCTCTCTGTCTCTGTCTCTCTCTCTCACACACACACAGAGGAAGAGAGAGAGAGAGAGAGAGAGAGAGAGAGAGAGAGAGAGAGAGAGACCTTGTTCTCTTCCATTTTAACAGTTCTCCAGATGCTATCAGGCTATGAGCTCTAGACAGTGACCTCACTGCAAATGCCGGGGCTGCCAAGGCAGAGAGGACAATTCAGATTCCTAGAGACTTGGCCTCCAGGAGCCTTCTTCCTGAAATGATGCCTGATGGATTCCCCTGTAGGACTCAGCATGCCACCCTCTCCCTAGCTGTAGGCCTTTGCAAACTGTCCAAACACCAGCTGGTTTTCATCAGTTGCTTAAGTCTAGGGAAGGAAAAAGCTGAGGAGTTATGGACTTAGTTTCAGAGTTGTTTTTTTTTTTTTTTTTTTTTTGTTTCTTCATCAAGAGAGGGTTCAATATTTAGAGCAATATTGATTCCATTTATCTAGCGTTGTAACGTTCCATTGGTTGCTAAGCAACAGAGTTCTTTCTTCTTTCTTCCCCCCGCTTTCTGAGTGGCTCACGGGGGTTTGACAACCGAAGAGATTACTTTGTGTATATGAAACTAAATGGGCCGTAGGTGCCATACATAAGTGGAGAAATGCTGTTTTACTGGGCAGTCTTAAGACCAGGCTTCTTATGGCATCTCGGTAATTGGGATTCAAACTCCAGAACACAGGCCATGCATATTCACACTCCGCTACAAGGGACCCATTGGGAGCAATTTAACACAAAGTTGTGCCAATGCATAAAATCCTATGTTGTGTGCTTACAATTCCAGCCTCATAAAGTTCAAACCTGCACTAGGGCAAAGATAGATTCATTCCTCCCTGCTATTGGTTTAAATGTGAAATGTTTCCCCATAGGCTCATGTACCTGAACTTATCCCCTAGCTGCAGGTACTGTTGTCACATCCATAGACCCTTCAGGAAGTGGACCCTACCTGGAGGAAGTGGGTCACTGGAGGAAGGCTTTGAAGAACATTCCATCTTCTCTTCCAGTCAACTTCCTGACCCACCAAGATGTGAATAAGACATGCTGCATGCTCCTGCCCCCAGGAACCAAGCTGCTCTAGTTACCAGGCTTTCCCACCACAATTGTCCTAGTTTCCTTAATGTTTCTGTGACAAAACACTCTAACCAAAAGCAACTTAGTGTTTTGGTTAGTTTGGGCCAATTTGACATAAGCTAGAGTCACTTGGAAAGAGGGAACTTCTATTGAGAAACAAACAACCAAACAAAATGCCTCTATAAGACTGGTCTGTAGCTGGGTGGTGGTATTACATGCCTTTGGTCCCCGCTCTCAGGAGGCAGAGGCAGGTGGATCTCTGTGAGTTCAAGACCAGCCTGGTCTATAGAGTGAGTTCTAAGACAGGCTCCAAAGCTCCACAAAGAAACCTTGTCTCAAAAAACAAAACAAATGAACAAAAGCTTGCCCAGTAGATAGTTCTGCAGGACATTTTCCTGGCTAATGATTGATGTGGGAGAGCCCAGCCCACTGTGGGTGACATCATCCTTGATTAGGTAGTCCTGAGTTGCTAAGAATGTAAGCTGAATGAGTGATGGGGAGCAATCCAGTAAGCAGTGTGTCTCCATGGCTTCTGCTTCAGTTCCTGCCTCCAGGTTCCTGCCTTGATGTCCCTCAATGACGAACTGACAAATGTTTTCCTCCCCAAGTTACTTTTGTAAATAGTGTTTTATCACCATAACAGAAAGTAAACTAAGACAGGGAGGACCATGTATATTTCACTCTGTAAGTTCTGAGTCCATCACTGAAAGAAGCATTGTTCAACACTCTGAAGAGACATGAAAAGCCTCTATTCATCCTGGGTACTGAAACAACAACAGACCCAAGTAATGATACCCAAAAAATTCACAGTGATGATAAATGAGTTTATTATATCATGGGAATATGGGTGAGGGGTAAGTTACAGGAACATAAATGTCTCAAAGATAGCTGTATCACCCAAGTACACCCCAGCATGGGAGACAACTCACAAAAGGTGGAAATCTGAAGCTCACTGCACAGCCTGCAGGCAACTAATCAGGTTGGACAGTGTCTCTTTCAGGCATCTCAGGTGGTCTGATCCTCTTCCAGGCTGCCTGGATGGACTGAACCTTTTCTAGATAGTGGCTTGTCTGAGAATATCTCTCAATAGTACTTACTGCTTATATATATATATTTGGAAAAGAAGGAGCCTAGTGAATCCTGTTAGTTTCAGGGACTTCTTGAAACTTTTGAGTTGTTTTCCCCCCACTGAGTTTAATAAGCTTCCCTGTAAGCTAACCTATCTCACTTCACTTTAGAAATGTGTCTTAGTGAGCATCCTTCCAATATGGAATATTTTATCTTACAAAAGATTGTTGCACAAGAATTCAGTGTAGGAACTCAAGCAGAAACTTTTGAAGAATGCTACTTACTGGCTTGTTCCATGACTAATGTTTAACTAGCTTTCCTATATAGCCCAGGACTACCTGACCAGAAAATGGTGCCACCCACCATGGACTGGCCCCTCCTAAATCAGTTAACAAAGCAATCCCATATACACATGTCCTTCTGCAGATCAGATCTGGGCAGTCTTCATTTGAGACTCTCTGGCCAGGTAATACCGTACTATGCCAATTTGACAGTTAGGCTTAACTATATTAAAGACAACATACTAAAACTGTTAAATAAATTAAATTCTTCTCCCTTAAGAATTTTCTGTCAGATGTTTTGCCACAATAAAGAGACAAGTTAGCCCCAAACTGCACAATAAACTGAAAACAATAAGATGAATGATTACAGAGGCTGAATTTGGGTTGACACTTAATTCAAGTAGTGAGAGTTTTATTCACTTATAAATATTCTGTTTAGGGGGCTGGAGAGATGGCTCAGAGGTTAAGAGCACCGACTGCTCTTCCAGAGGACCTGAGTTCAATTCCCAGCAACCACATGGTGACTCACAACCATCTATGGTGACATCTGGTACCCTCTTCTGTACACTGTATACATAATAAATAAATATTTTTAAAAAATAAATATTCTGTTTAAACTTTCCTTTTATTCATTCTTTGTCTCTTTCACATCATGCATTTCCATTCCATTCATTTTCCCATCCCTTTGTGTCTGCCCTCTACCCTTGCAACCTCCCTGCCAAATAAAATAAAATAAAATTTAAGAGAAAAAAAAAAGAAGAAGAAAGAAAGAAAAGAGAAGGAAAAGGCAATCGTGTCATAGAAGCTGTAGCATGACATAGTCACACGGTAAGCCCTTTTATCTATAGCTCTTTACTTGCAAGTGTTCATTGTGGAGAGTCATCAGTCTGGTTTGAGGCTATACTATGGATGCTGGGCGCTCACTGCGACTTCTCTTGGGTATCCTGCTGTTGTCCTGTGTCATGAAGATTCTGCAGCCTTGGGTCTGCAGGACCTGTCCCTTCATGTACTCTAGCAGATCACAGATGGGGTAGAGGCTGGGGTGGGCCAACACATAACCCTACTTTTGGGCCCAGGTAGAGAGTTGGTCAGCCTGCCAGCTCTCCCCCGTCTTCACCACCAGGGTGAACTCTACTGCATTCCCCTGGCTAGTTTACTCCTTGCAGTAATGAGCAAGGGCTCGGGCCAGCTCACCTGCTTTCATGTCCTCAGGGCTCTCCCACACCTACACTTCGAGAGTCAGCTCTATTTTGTTGCCCTTGTATGGCATAGTGGCCACTCACCGGAGTACTGTAGCTGATAAGGGCAGAATCAACTCTCTTATGATCTCAGGGTCAGCACTACCACCTGCCTCAGGAGTTGATGGAGGAGGTAATCTCTCCCCTACTCATGATATCACAAGACACTTATCGAATATTCTTATCAAACATAGAATTAGTTCTATGAAAATAGTGACCCATCCAAGACAGCAAAAATTACCCAAGTCACTGTATAAGTTCATTTTTGGTTGCTATAATGCCCACAATTGCCTTATCTACTTTTTTTTTTCCTTTGTGAGTATCTTATACCAATGTTTACTGTCTCTTTAAGCTTCTTAGGACAGAAGCAGTAGGTAAATTAGGTATGTTAGTTTGGGCTGTACAGGTCAGTGACTTGGCATTGATGGCATTTATTTTGGAACCTGTGTGACAGCCTGTCCTATGCTTTCACTGCATTTCAATCCTTCATTTTTTCTAATTAGCAGTGGAAGTAGGTGGGAGCTGTGAAAACAGAATGAACAAAGAACCTGAAATGCAGTCAGTCCTCTAGAAGTGACACGGAGCTCCCTGAGTGGACCGTAGCATTTCCAACACAGTCACTAACCTTGCTAGAAAGTCAGAAACCTGGGGCTACTTCCACAGCATGGCCAGAGACTTCATGGAAGTTCTCAGCCTAGCTTCCTTGGGTGTGGCCATGAGATGCTCATAAACCAAAGGTCACATGCAGCTTTTGGAATTTTCTGTCTATGAGAAGACCTATTCAGGAAAGCAATAATCCAATTTTTCCAGAGAGAGAGAGAGAGAGAGAGAGACTGTCTTGAAGACAGGAAAGGCTTGAAGGGGGGGGAGAAGTGAGTTCAGGCAAGTAGCCAACAACTTGCATTTATAGAGGGTAGGAATGTGAACCAGATGTTGTTCAGGAATGTAAAACATTGCCCTGGGAGCCCCATCATTGGCCTCTGGAGAGAAAGGCTTCTCAGATCTAGGCAAATAACACAGTAAGTCATAGAAAGTTGCATACTCATCAAAACCAGCCCTAAGCAATGGCTCTCTTGGGTAGCCTGGTGCCCTGCTTTTCTATATTTTCTGTGGCTGTGCATTATCCTGCATGCTCTGAATAGATGCTATTCTCTAACTAGAAATAAAGTAGCCTCAGAAGTTCTCTTTTTTATAAAAGATTTATTACTTTTTATTTTAATTATGTGCATGTGGGGGATGTGCATTCATGTGACTGTGGTTGTCCATGGAAGCCAGAAGAGGGTATTAGGTCCCCTGGAGCTGAAGTTGCATGCCATACAATGTGGGTGCTGGGGACCAAAGTTGGATCCTCTGCAAAAGCAGTGAATGCTCTGAACCACTGGGCCATCTCTCCAGTTCCATGTCAGTCATAATTTGCAGAGGCAGAAATATCTGGAGCTGTGAGAGCAGCAAGGTGTTCTATAATGCTTTCCTAATGAAGCTAAGGTATTTGTTCTATGAGAATGGATATCTAACACAGTGAAAGGACCAAGGGCTCTGTATAAGTCCGTTTACGTTGCTATAACAACACCACCAGAGGCAGGGACATTTATCTCTTTTAATATTTATTTATTTGTTATGTATATAGCATACAGCAGAGGGTACCAGATGTTATCATAGATGGTTGTGAGCCACCATGTGGTTGCTGGGAACTGAACACAGGATCTCTGGAAGAATAGTCAGTGCTCTTAACCTCTAAGCCATCTCTCCAGCCCCGACATTTATAGTTTTTAAAATGTCTTATATAGATCATAGCTTGGATGACTGAAAGTCTAAGATCAGTTGGTCCCCATCGATCTGGTCTCTGGAGATAGCTCTCTGGCTAAGTCATGCTATAGTAGAGAGAAGGGATTGACAGAAGGTAGAAGAAACCAAGCATGTAGAGTGAGCTCACTTCCAACAACTCACTCTAGTAAGATTTGCTCTATGTCACATGGCTATGATTAATCCTTTCTGAGTACAATATGCCCAATAATCCCATCGCCCATCATCCCCTATTAGACTATAGCTGTTAAACACTCAGTGTGGGGGCTGGAGAGATGGCTCGGAGGTTGGGAGTACCATCTGCTCTTCCAGAGGACCCAGGTTCGATTCCCAGCACCCACATGGCGGCTAGCAGCTGTCTGTAGTTCCAGTTCCAGGCAAACACCAAGGCAAATAAATAAATAAATAAATAAATAAATAAATAAATAAATAAATAAAAGTTAAAAAAAAAAAACACTCAGTGTGGCCCACTGCTGACTCATCCAGCAGCCAGATCTGTGGGGTCTGTGACGGTTCATCATGTCATCTTGACTGGATTTAGAATCACCTAAGAGATATCTCTGAGTGTGTGTCTGGGGGCTTTCTAGGAAGATTTTAAAAAGAGAGGAAGACACACTCTATATAAGGACATGGCTGGGGACCTGGACATTTTTTTTTTCTTCCAAAAAAAAGTATATTCATAAAATCGTATCCATGAGTTAATATGCATACCATATGTACACTATAAAAAATGCAATGAAACCTTTGAAGGCATTAGGCAAGCTGAGCACCAACATCTCTCTCTTTCTCCCTTCCTTTTCCTCCCTCCCCCCCCCTTCTTCCTGACCAGAGACTTTCTGCTGCTGTGCTCATGCCTTCCTCACCATGACAGACTGTGCTTTGAACAACAAGCCTTTCCATACTTCCTCATACCGTCCTTCTTGGGTATTTTGTCACAGCAATCAAGGGAGCACAGTCACACACTACCAACCATTGCAGTCATGCCAAACACAGCAGTTCAAGCACTCCCAGAGCAAATGATAAGATCAAGGTCCATGGCCATGACTACAGCTGTGGACACTTCAAGAAACTATCAACAGAGGGCAGTTGAGATGTCTCAACAGGTAAAGGTGCTTCTGCTGAGGCTGCCAACCCCAGTTTAAACCCTAGAATTGATAGGATGAAAGGAAAGAACTGACTCCCACAAGTTGTCCTCAGACCTCCATACTTGAGCCATGGTATATGCACCCTAACTTCCCAACACATACACAAAATAAATAGATACTTTAATTAAAAGGCTCAGTAGTTTCTAAGAGTCTATGCTCATATCCACTGGGGTACACGAAGACAAGAAAGAAATTTAGAAGGTCTAGGGTCCAACACTGTGTGAGGGGGGCTAGAGATACTTTTGTCTCCTCCAGCAGACTGTGGTCTAGGAGGAGGTATAACAGTTCCTGAAGCATCTGGAGAGTACAAAGTTCCAGAGTAGCCTGTAAGCTGAGAGGTAGATGTAAGAATCGGATGCTCAGAACCAGGCACGGTGGCTTATTACGTGACCCAAGCACTTAGGAGACTAAGAAAGGGAGATGATATCCTCTAGGCCAGCCTGAGATGCGTACCAAGACCTTATCTCAAAAAAAGAAAGCTGGAGGTTGAGGAGATGACCCCCACGGTTAAGGTGCAAGCATGAAGACTCCAGTTCTGAGCCCCAGAACTCATGTAAAAGCAGAGCAGACGTGGTGACTGTTTGTAATCCCAGTATGAAAGAAGGAAGTAAAGTAGTCCTTGAGGCAAGCTGGCTCGCTAGATGAGCTAGCACTATGGGACTCGGTGTTGAGTGAGATACCCCACCTCAATAAATAAGGTAGTGAGTAATCAAGAAAGACCCCTGATGTCGACATTGATGTGCCAACACACGTGTGAACACACTTACAAAAATGTGTGCACAACATATACACATTCAAAGAAAAAATAAAAAGTTCCCACTGCGGCAAGTCTTAGAGTGACAAATTCAATCAGCAAGTGGCCTTCTGATATCTGAGCCCCTCCCAAAAGAAAGTCTTGAAATGGATTAGTTAAATCAATCATTTCTACAAATACAAAAACTCATCATGACAGAAATCAGAATAGTCATTTCTCTAAGCACTTTTCAACATCCATCCTGAGTCTTTGGGATTTTATAAGGCAGGTAGAGCCTGTAAATATCTGAAGCCTGTCTTAGTTACTTTCCCGTTGTTGTAAAGAGACACCGTGACCAGAGACACTTATAAAAGAAAGAGTTTGTTGGGACACACACTTCCAGAGGGTTAGGGTCCCTGATCATCATGGAGAGGTGTTGTAAAAAGTTTCCCGGGGAGGGCCCGGGGTTTTGGACCTGGTCCGAGCAGCTTTTATCCCCCAAAGAAATGAATCAGACACTTATATACTTTATACTGTTTGGCCCATGTCTCAAGCACATTACTAGCTAGCTCTTTCATCTTAAATCAACCCATTTCTACTAATCTGTCTGCCATGTGGCTTGGCCCACAGCTCACCTGTATTTCTTACATGTCTGTCTTCTTCAGGGTCGGATGGAGACTGACTAACTCCACCCTTCTCCTACCTGCCTGTCCTCTGATTCTCCACCCACTTCTACGGTGATCTACATAGGCCAAACCAGTTACTTTATTTACATCATACAGAGAACATTTCCACCACAGAGAGGAGCTTGACAGGAGGCAGGCAGGCATGGAACTGGAGCAGAAGCTGAGAATTCACATCCTGATCCACAGGCACAAGGCAGAAAGAGAGAATGGGGGCTAAATGGAAATGCCATGAGCTGTTGAAACTTCAAATCCCACTCCGAGTGATAGGCTTCCCCCAGTGAAGCCATACCTCCTAATCCTTCCCAAACAGTTCTACCAACCTGGGACCAAATATTCTGATATACAAGCCTATGGGAACCATTCTTACTCAAACCACTGCTGAGCCTCAAAATGTTTTGTTTTTTCTTCAGGAAAATGAGCTCATGCAGACAGACATTGTGTTAGTCGATTAGGTTGGCCCAAGAATGCCTTGCAAAGACTGGATGGAAATTTGTCCAAACATTTTTTCTTTATTTCTTGCTCTGATCTTCCCTTTCTTTACCCTGTATATTTTCCCATGGTTGAGATGCACATGTTTATGATCAAGTGATGGGGGTGGGGAGGTGATTCATGCTGTCTCCATCTCTTGTGATGTTTAGCTTCTGAATTCCACATTCCCAGCTTGAGACAGTGAAAGTCTCCAAGGGCTGTGGAAGAAGACAAAACTGAGGAGGAAATAAATGTGTAAGAGCAAGAAGAAGTACTGTTCACTACAAATCCTTTCTCTACTTCCCGAACCCAGAAAGATATGAACACTGAAGTTACAGGGGCTGAGGAAATAGTTTATCCAGCAAAGTATTTGCTGTCTAATCATGAAGACCTGAGTGTGGATTCTTACCACTCACATTTAAGGCCACACATGTCAGTGTGCGTCTGTAGTCCCAGCTCTGGAAGGTAGTGATGGTTGGGTTGTTGAAGCCCACTGACCAGCCAGTCTAGCTGAACTGGTGAGCTCAAGATTCAATGAGAAACCCTGTCTCAAAAAAGAAGGTGGTGATTAATTGAGGGAGACATCTGACATCAATTTATGGTCTCTACATATATATATATATATGTATATATATATGTGCACACATGTGTACACGCATGAATATGTACACACACACTATAACACATACCCTGAACTTAAGTGTCTTTATAGTTTCATCATAGTAGAAGAGCATAGCCTTCTTTACTTGATTTGTGTCTGTCTGCCTGTCTATGTACACATATGTATGTAGTGGTGTATACACACATGTGCATATATGTGTAGAGGACTGGATCTTCCTCTATTATTCTCCACTTTATCTAATGAGGCAGTGTTTTTTGCTGAACCTAGAGCTCTCCATTTCTGCTTCTCCAGCTGGCCAACTTGCTTCAGGGATCCTGTCTGGACCTCCCATATTTTGGACTGCACGCAGGCAGCCTTTTACATCGGTTCTGGGAATCAGAACTCGGATTTCCATGTGTACACAAGTGCTTTACCAGCTCAGCCACCTCCTCAGCCTAATGTATATTGCTTTTGTAAGTAGAATCAAATTTAAAGCAAAGGAGCACTATGCTTGAAAATGAATTAGAGTAAATTAATTCCCTAATGAAAGATGCTATCAAGCATGAAAAAAAAAAACCTAACAGAAAAGTAGTAATGTGCTGATTCAGAGGAGTGATTCTAAGGATGTCGGTTTATAGACACGGACACTGTGTCTACAGACACAGATGGTTTAGAACGGCACCAACCCTTCCAATGGTTGGATCACAACCAATCGGCTAGTAACTGCTTGCTTGCTTGACTGAATTCAGTGGGTTTGTTTTGAAGATAGCCCATTTTCTGTCTAGCATCATCACCCTTTCAACTCATTTGCTGGCTGCTGTCTTCAGATGCCAGCAGGAGATGAATGAAACTGCATGTTTAACCTAGGCATGTGAGACTGAATGAGGAAGGGAGGTAACAGGGAGGCCAGCACTTACAAGGTGATCAGACAGGGTACCAGGTGACAAGGAACGCCAGTTTAAAACAATCCCTGAATTCAATGAGACTAGCAGAGAGAAAAACCAGGCAATTCTGGAAAGTTCCACTGTAAAATCTCACCAGGGAGTATAGTATTTCCTAGGAACTGATGCACAGCCATGAGGCTGTGAAATAGGAAAAATTAACCAATTAACCGACCTTCTGTCTTGATGGAGATATTTGGTGAGGTGGGGTATTATTTAACACCCTAGCAGAAAGGAATATGCATATGAAAGCATATGGAATATCACTTCTTTTTTTAAAGATTTGTCTTCATCTTTTAGTTATATATGTGTGAAGGATGGTGGGTATATACCCAACATGTATACAGTGCCAGAAAAGGCCATTAGATTGCCTAGAGCTAGAGTTACAAATGCTTGTGAGTCACCCATAGAGAATCTTGAAAATCAAATTCTGGTCCTCTGGAAGAGCAGCAAGGGCCCCTAACCACTGACCCATCTTTCCACCCCAGTTGCTCATTCTGAACAGCCAGGACAGAATTAATTTAGATATTATTTCTGGAATATCTCAAGAGTCACTCAGCTCCAGGGAAAGGTCTGGGGGATTCTTGGCTCCGAGCTAAGTCATCTGAAGAGCTTTCACTAAGAACTCCAGGTTTCTTACCCCAAAATATCACTTGTCACACGAGCCCTGCAGTGGACCCTGGGTGAGATGGATGTGTAGTGCCAAGTCTGTAATCTCCTATGGGGTGTCCTTGACAGGCTGCTCTGATGATTTAGGGTGCCATTGGTGGTCCAGGCTTTATTCATCACCAGTGATTCATCTTTCTCAACAAGCCATGGTTCCTGTTTTGTAACACCCTCCCATTCTTCTCCTTTGGAGAGAGAAACTGTGATGAATGACAGGCTTGGGGAGAAAATTCTAGTCTTTTCCTTCTGGAATTAGCTTCAGTAAGACAGAAGCAAACGAGCTAACCAAGTCATTTTAGGAAAGACTGCCCATGAGGACAAAACAATGCACACTGTGTCAATTACGTCATTTTTGTTATTTCACCTAGTGATATGAGAATCAGGAACAAGGCTAGCTGGGGAGATGAATCAGTCATATGCTATACAATCATGAGGACCTGAGTTCAGGTCCCTGGCATGCAAACAGCAATCTGGTCATAGTCACATATACACTTGTAGCCCCAGAATTGTGTGAGGAGAGGTGATGGGAAGGAAGGGCTTGTTAGCTCATTCTTTAAAAAGCTTTAAAAAGAACAGTGAATTCCAGGTTCAGGAAGACACCCTGCCTCAAAGAAATAAAATGTGCATACTTCAGAAACTCACAACACACATATATATATCAACACATACAAATACACAGAGATGGGGGAGGGAGAGAGGACCATGAACAGCCATATGAACAAAAAATTAGTTTTTTCATCTAAATATTATTAAGAATAAACAAATTTGCCTCTTTAAGGGGAAGTCATACAGTAACTCTTAAATACCCAGATTTATTAACATATTGACTCTTAAATTTCTGTCTCATAAGTTATTACTAATATTTTGAATTTTATTATCCATTATCTGTTTGGACTATTAAAAGCCCCTGTGTCATTCGTGTCTTTTACAATACTTTATGCAATATTTATTGTGTTTTATTACAGAAGTAATGCCCTTCCACCCATTTTAGAAAAAAGTGAAAGGGAGATTGCGCGTGAAGTCATCAGTAATCTGAGATTTCCACCTGTGATTGAAGGTAATCTAGCACCTAAGACTCTTGATTGCAGACTCGACATTCTTTCCACTAACATCACTCATGAGATCCTGTTTGTTCAAACCTGAGAAACACACAAAGTAATTGCAGGCTACCAGCATTGAAATGGGTTCTGATCATTTGAATTCCAAATCTTAAAGAGCAGAAATGCAATGCATGTTGTGCAAATTTGTTCTCTAAGCTCTGTCCGAATGCAAATAAAAATGAACGAACAGCACGGTCTCCAAATTATTGAATGCTTTGTAACATTGATGTTGATATTAGAAACTGGAAGGAGAAAGTATTAGGCACAGGCTCTGACATCTCCTTTTCATGTTTTATTCTAAAATATCCATGATGTCATAGAAATAGGAGTGATATTTCTACTCACTGTAAGACCTATAGACCTGCAGAGAGTGGGGTCATCTGTGGGATTTGTATATTACATTTCACAAATTGATGTTTTTGTTGTCTTGCTGTAGTCGCTTGGGATAGATAATAAAGCGTCTATATGCTTCCTTCTCATTTCATGTGCTTTGGTCTTTGTGAAATGTAGTCTAGGTGTGAGAAATGTAGTCTCTTGATGTGAGAAACTTGAATGATACATCGTTCAACATCCTTCCAAACCACTGCTTCCACAATCTCAGAAAGAGAGCCAGCCAAAAAAATCTCAGTGTGTGTGTGTGTGTGTGTGTGTGTGTGTGTGTGTGTGTAGGAGCATATGTATGTGTGTGCATGTGAGGTAAGAAGACAACTTTATTCCTTAGGGTTCCTCCATCTTTTTTCATAAGATAGGATCTCTCACTGGCTAGGCAGAGAGATTCAAGGATCTGCCTTTCTGGTGCTGGGATTACAAACAAGGACCTCCATGCCTGACTTTTTTATGTAAGTACTGGGAACAAAAATCAGGTCTTTGTGTTTACAAAGACAAGTCAATTACCAACAGAGCTGTCCTCCTGGCCCCTAAGATTCTCGTTACTGGATGCAATATGCCTGAATCAATGCAGCTCAGCTGACCTACATTTTGCAGATGGACAGTGAGTGGGACAAAAGGGAACTGTTTCAGGTCACTAGTGAGTAAGTTAGGTGAGCTTGGCTTGGTTTTATTCTGCTGTGCTGACTACTTACTCAATGGCTTTGACAACTGAAACATCATGGCAGCCGCATACACATGCATTTGCCTTTCCCTATGAGAAGTACTCCTTCTAGTTTATTCTTTAGGGTAAGAATTAAAATGGACTTTTCTATGCCTTGATTATGTAACTGGTTTAGATGGGTCTTTAACTTGGGAGTCATTCTTTTAATGAACAATCATAGACAAATAGATAAGTAGGGAGATATATAATAGATAGATGATAGATAAGTAGATTGATTAATTAATAGAAGATAGAAGATAGATGGATCAAGACAGACAGACAGATAGATAGATAGATAGATAGATAGATAGATAGATAGATAGGTAGGTAGGTAGATAGGTGACACACAGACAATAGATCATCAGGTAGATGATCAGTAGGCAGATAAATAGATAGACATATGGGTAGGTAGATAGATATATACAAACAGTAGAATGGTAGATAAGTGATAGATCCATAATAGATAGGTTTCATATACCACACAATTTTCCCATTAAAACTGTACAAACCATACTTTTTAATATATTCCTACATGTATACTATGATCATCACACTTCTAGAATTATATCAGCACCTCAAAAGAAACTCTGGAGGCTCTGAGGGAGGTGGCTCAGTTGGCAGACTGCCTTCCTAGCATGCAGGAAATTCTGGGTTTGGTTCCTAGTATACAGTCATAAATGGTGGTGCCCACCTGTCATCCTAGGACTCAGGAGATATAACCAGGAGGCCCAGGAGTTTGTAGTTATTCTACACTACATACTGAGTTTGAACCCCCTGGAATATATGATACCCTGTGAAAGAACTAAGGAGAAAGGAGAGAGAGAGAGAGAGAGAGAGAGAGAGAGAGAGAGAGAGAGAGGAAAGATAGAATGAATAGATAGATGATAGGTATGTAGGTAGATAGATGGATAGATAGATAAATGGATGGATAGGTGGGTGGGTGGGTAGGTAGGTGGGTAAGTGGATGGATGGATGGTCAGATGGATGGATGAATAAATGGACAGATGGATGGATGAACAGACAGACAGACAGATAAATAGATATGAACCTTTTAGTTCTAACTCTCTAACGCCATTCCTACATTGTCCTATTCCCCAACATACTTCACTCCCTCTACAGATTTCCCAGCTATGGAAACCTCATATAAACAGAATCATACATTATGCAGACTTTTGTAGTTATCTTTGTCCACTTAGTACCACCATGATAGCATTAGCCTCCAGATGACAAATGATCTTCTGACTAGTGTCTCTTTTCAGCCAAGGCTCAGACCATATGTGTCAAAGATAAAGCTCTCTCTATCCAATTCCTGGCCAATAGACTTGCTGAGAGTCATCAAATGTTTGGCTCCCACCGCTATGTTTTGGAGTGGTCCATTACACAGTCGTAGCAACCAGAGCAGATACATAGACCTGTCAGTCCAGTTCAAGCTCATTCCTTCAAGGTCTATCCATTTCTCTGAATTCTCACCAGTTGTACTGGAGCCTTGGGGTTATTTGGATAGAAGTTATTGGATCTCATTTCTTTTTCCATAAAGCTGGGACAAGCTGCAAGCTCCCTGAAGGCAGCAACAAATGTGTCATTCTGATAATTATAGCTCAACACTGACCACAGTGCCTGGAGCATATGAGTGAGCCGTCCCAGTTATCTATTGTGTCATCAAGGCTACTCCCAAAACTTGGTGCCTTAATGCAGGGGTTATAAAATTATGGTCCATGGGCACATCTGGAGTACCAGCTCTTTGTGTAAATAAATGTTAGGAGCACCCAACAATACCTCCTCATTTACACATGCACTTTGGCTGCCTTTTGGTGAGCATAATGTTTGCAGCCAATATCTAACACCCTTCACAAGAAGCCTGAAATAGTTACTACTTGGTAACTTCTTCACACAAAATGGTACCACTCTCTGACTAAATACAACTCACTCATGGGAGTATAATCATGTGAGAGCATGGCTGGTATAAGAATAATTGAAATGGGCTCTGTGATGGCTAGTTTTAATTGTAAAGTTTACACAACCTAGAATCACCTAAGAAGAGAGCCTAAATGAAGGACTGTCTACATTGAATGGGCCTGCATGCACATCTGTGTGTGTGGGGGGTGGTATTTAAGAATTGATGTAGAAAGACCAGTCCACTTTGGGCAGCGCCATCCCCTAAGCAGGAAGTCCAACAATATATATTAGAGTTGATAAATCAATTCAAATGAGTGAGTAAGCATGCATTCTTTTCTCTCTACTCATGATTGTGGGTGTGATATGACCAGCTGTTTTCAATCACTGCCTCCTTAACTTCCCAGCTATGATGGACTGTCACCTGAGATTGTGAACTACAATGAACCCTCTCTCTCCCCCTACATTGCTTTTGGTCAGAATATTTTATCACAGAAACAGAAGCTAAAACAGTGTCACTCACATGATTATGTCAGCTTTACATGCCAGGACTAATAGGTAAGAGAAAATATTTAAAGGGAAGAAGAATTTATTTTGACCCTTGGTGTGCAGAGTTACAGTCTGTTTTTGTCAATCTCCACTTGTTTCTGGGATAGTAATGAGAATGAACAAGGTGATAGAAGGGCGTTTGTAGAGCAGAGTTACTTGCCTTACACTGGCCCAGGAACCTGAAGCTAAAGGGGACTAGAGACAAGACACCTTCTGTAATTGTTTGAATGTGATGGCCCCCATAGTCTCAGAGATATGAGCCTCTGTGTTGATAATAGACTGAACCTCTGACATTCTAAGCAAGCCCTGGATTAAATGCTCTCTTCTATAAAAGTTGCCTTGGTCGTGATATCTCTTCGCAGTAATAGAAGACCAACTAAGATACCCTTCAAAGGCAAAATCTCCAGCTATGCCTTCCAGGAACCTACAAGTTCTACTACCTCCTAATAGTTCATTCCAGTGTTCAACCTACTAATTGATTCAAGCGCATGATCCGTCTGTGGAACTGTCCTCACAGACAAACTCAGAAGTATGCTTTAAAAGTCTCTAGGCTGGGGCTGGGGAGAGGGCTCAGTAGGTAAAGGGGCTTGCTGCTAAGTCTAACTTATTCATCCCCAGGGCCCCCGTGATAGAAGGACAGAACCAGATCTACCAAGTTGCCCTCTTACCTCCATGTGCACTCAGGGCACACACAACACACACAGACATAAAATAAATAAATGCAAAATTAGAAAATAATTAAGACTAGGACTTAATTATTAAATAATTAAGACTAGGACTTATAACATGTGTGTGTGTGTGTGTGTGTGTGTGTGTGTGTGTGTGTTCACAGAAAAAGAAGATACCCAACCAACAATCTACTTTATCCCTGCCCCTTGACGTCCTGTCAGAGTCACATAAGGCTGGGTGCACACAGTCCGGGCAGTCTTTCTTCTCATCATTCAGCAGTCACGACAGCCGCCGGTTAATTACCAGCCACCCAATCTTTCATTCACACCCTTCTGAAAGCAAGGATCCCACACATCTAACTTTACCATGAGTCCTGTGTTGCGTCCTGCCCTGGAGAGGGGGATGGGCGGCAGGTTTCAGACTTCACAAAAACACCACTTTAAAGCCCAACAAAGAAATGCTTCACACTCTATGCAAACCAGGGCCTGAAGGAATCGAGAAGCTTCAACTATTTCCTTCCCTCCCCACCCGCTACCGAAGAAGGCAAAAGAAAGCATCCTGACACCGAGGGACAGCCAGGAGGGACCATGCTGTAACAAGGGCTCCATGTTCCTTCTGTGGTTAGAACTCGGTCCTTGCGGTCTCTCAGATCTCATACAGTCTGTATTAAGCTAATCAATTTCTGCCCACTCCCACCCCTCTGTTTATTACATCTTCATTTCTTACCCTCAAAGAAAACTTCTGGGACAGTGAAGAGATAAAAATGAGATAATGAAAAAAGAAGCTAAACCGTTTTGGTCCCTGGCAAGTACTCTATTGTGGAGCCACACCCCAGCTCCTCACTGGAGAATTCTAGCCAGAGCCATGTTCCCAGTCCTTGGCTGGAGGATTCTAGGTAGGTTCTCTATTACTGAGATATATCCCCAGTCCCTCACACATAATCTTTTGATTGCTCACAACTACCTATAAGTCCAACTCCAGTGTATCTAATGCCCCGTTTTGACCTCTGTAACACACACATAAATAAGAATAAATCTTTTTAAAGGAACCTTGAGATGCTGGAAAGATGGGTCTCTTGTTAAGAACACATACTGTTCTTCCAAAAGACCCAATTGTGGTTCCTAGGCATCTCAATCATCTGTAACTCCAGCCCCAGGGATCCAATGTCTTTGGCCTCTATGGATACCTGATCTCATATGCACACACCTCTATTTTACATAAACATAATTTTAAATAATAGAAATAAATCTTTAAAAAATAACTTGAAATGACATAGTACTATGTATGCTCTATGGATCACTGTAGAAGACATTGGTTGTAAACCAGGAAATTTATTATGAATCATGGATGTCCATTGTGGAGGCTGGCTAACATGCTAACCTGATCAATAAATGTGTATTGAAAAATAAATTCATGATAAACTAGCACAAAGATATCTAACTACTTTTGTTTGATTTCTGCCTCTGACACCTGCTGGCTGTATGTGTGGGTGTGTAATTTAATTTCTGTAAGCCTCCATTTCCTAATCTTTAAGGTTGTGTTCATTTACATATTCAATTTAGAAGCATTTAACATGATGTGGAGAATAAGGGATAAATAGACAATGTGTTTTTAAAGATTTACTTTAATAATATGTTGTGTTGTATGTGTGTGTGCATGTGAGTGCAGGTACTTTCATAGGCCAGAAGAGGGTGTAAGAACCCCTAGAGCTGTATTTACAAGTGTTTGTGAGGTGTCTGACATGGGTATGAAGAACTGAACTTTGCTCCTTTGTGAGAGCTGTACATATAGTAAAGGGGTACCATCAGAAGACCAAAAATATTTAAGAATAAAGGGAGTCAGTGGACAGAGGCATATATATTACTGCAGTATCAGATGATGAACAGCATTTTGAAGGCACTAAATTCATGAGTAAAACTTACAATGTGGTGCTGACAAAATGTCCTAGCCAGTAAAAGTGTCATTTCCTGTCAATCCTGACGACATGAGTCCCATCTCTTGATTCCACATGGTGAGAAGAAAGAACCAACTCTTGAAAGTGATCCTTTGATTTCCACATGGAGCATGAGTACGTTACCCGCACACATACACATGCTAATAAATAAATGAAATAAAACACAATTGAGAAATTTAATGAACATATCACTTAAGCTTTTCTCATACTAGGAACCTATCTTCAATATTGTGATGTTTTGAATGAGAAGCATCCCCCAGGGGCTCATACTATTTAAATACTTGGTCCCAAGAAGCTCTTGTTATTTAGGAAGGTTAGAGAATCTTTAAGAAGTGGATCTTTGCTGGGAGAAGTAAATTATTAGAGAGGGGACTTTGAAGCTTTATAGACTGGTTCCAAGCCCATTCTTTCTCCCTGCTTCCTGTGTGTGGATACAATGTGATCAGTCAGCTTCCTGCTTCTGCCACTATGCCTTCCCTACCATGGCGGACTCTACATCTCTGAAACCATAACCCAAACTAAAAACCTGTACTCATATAAATTGCTTTTGACTGTGGTATTTTATCATTGTGAAAAAATTGAAATTTCGTTTATAATTCTTATTTGGTTGGTCTTCATATCTAAAATTGAATTTAAAAAATCGCATAAGATTTGCACAGACAACCACTTTTATAAAAAAAAGTCATGTTTGTAATTTTAAATGTTTTATTATCCATGTGTATGCATGCATAAGAATGCATGCCGCTGCATGTGTGCACATGCATAAGAATGCATGCTGCTGCATGTGTGTGGGGGTCAGAAGACAGCTTATGGGAGTCACTTCTCTCCTACCTTATTTGCTTCAGGGATTGAGCTCAGGTCATCACTAGGCTTTACAGCCAGTGCCTTTATCCCCTGAGCCATTTGTCACTCCTGATACTCACGATTAAACAAAAAATACAGGTGTGAGCACCCATGCACAAACACACAGAGAAAAATTCAGAAACTTTAAAAGCACCCTGTTAGAAGTATTAAAGCCCAGTTGGAAATCAGTAATCACGTATAAAAAAAAATTCAGTTGTCAACTAAGAATAGAATTGTTAAGTTATGACATTATCACAGGGAAGTAGCTAAAGGAAATAGAGATCACACCTAGGACTGAAGAAACAGACAGGAGCAGCTAGAATTATTAAAACTGGAGAAAAATTTAGAGATGGTACTTCAGCCTCTCAGGATCTGATGCTGATGCTGCTGAGGAGACATGATAATTGTCACTGTAAAGCCCTGGGAAAACTGAAAACTGAATTTAGACACTACAAAGACTGAACTGTCACAGAGGGAAAATAGTGTTGCTGGCTAGACAAGAAATAGAAGAAATGCTTTAGGAAGCCCACACAAGGCTCAAGGAAGAACAAAGGAAATCCAAAGGAAGTCACAGAAGGTTCACAGGAACACACAGGTGGCCTGCTGGAAATACCAGGTATATCCAAAGGAGGGCCATGGGAAGTCATAAGATTCACGAGAAACAAAGAGGAAGCACACAGGAGGACCACAGGAAGTCACAGAAGGTCTACAAGATGTACATAGGACCATAGAAAGTACATATGTGGTCCCCAAAAGCACACAGAAAATACACAGGAGGACCACAGGAAGCACACAGAAGGTTCACAGGAAGTACATAGGAAAGAGAAATTCTCCATTTCGTCTTCTCTTTTGCATCCTTTTGCCCACCTATGGTCAAGTCTTACAAGGTCAGATGTGATTTGCATCACTCCTGCTCTGGGACCAAAGCCTCTTACTAGACTCAGTAATAACACAAAGTCAGTATCTCAAAGGCAAGAGGTCTTCCTGAGATCATGTTGACCACAAGCCCTTGAAACTCCAGGAACACACACACACACACACACACACACACACACATTTGTGAACTCTGGGAGACATAATGAGCTATTGCTACCAATGCAACCTATGGAGCATTATTCAGAAGCAAGGTAGAGCTGTAAGTTAGTGATTAAATTACTAGAGGTAACACCTTGCAACTTGAAACAGCATGTATTTCCATTCCTGTGGAGCGGGGAGAGTCTTTTATGCTTAATTTTTATCAAGCTGTGAAATGAGGTTTTAGCCGTGGGTGTCTTATTGATGCCAGCCTGTTCAGGAGGCTCTGACTCTCGAGTGGCTTCAAGATTATCTCCTGCAGTGTCCCCCACAAGCACAAGCACACAGCCCAGCTGAAAAGGTAACTTTTTTCCTTAGAAGTTTCTTGAGAAGTTTTTGCTTTCCTGGTAATATTTTTTTTCTTTCAGTTTCATTCATCAAATTGTCTCAGAAAGCCCCATTCAGTACCAGGGTCAGTTACTCGCCATAAGTATGTGGGAATCAATGAAGCTTCCAGACAGCCAGCCTGCCTTTTTATCACCATAGACAGAGGAAATAAACAGAGAGAGACATGAAGATGCCCCAAAATCCATGTCAACATTATTTCATTATTTTTATGTGTCTATGTGTCTGTGTGCATGTATGTTGTGTGTGTGCATGCATTTGTGTGTGTGTGTGTGTGTGTGTGTGTGAGAGAGAGAGAGAGAGAGAGAGAGAGAGAGAGAGAGAGAGAGAGAGAGGGAGAGGGGGGGGAGGGAGAAGGAGAGAGAGAGAGAGAGGAGAGAGGAGAGAGGATGTGGTGGTAAGGGAGGAGGTTGTACACATCCTCAGAGGCCCAAAAAGTATATTGAATCCGCTGGATCTGGAGTTAGAGATCATGAGCCACCCAGTGTGGATGCTGGAAACCAAACTTCAGTCTTCTACAAGAACAATAAGCCTGCCTAACCACTAAGCCATCCCTTCAGCACCACATGGATTTTAAAACAAGAAACACCTGCTAGAGCTAAAGATCATTCATTCAGTGGTTGAAGTGTTTGCCTTGCAAGTATGAGAATGTGAGTTAGGCTCCCCAGAATCCACATACAAACCTGAGCATAATGGCAGGCACCTATGATCCCAGAGCTGGGGAGATGGAGACAGAAAGATCCCTGATGCACACTGGTCAGCCAGTCTAGCCAAATTGGTGAGCTCCAGGTTCCATGACAGATCTTGTCTCAAAAATAAGGTGGAGTGTAATATAGGATGATATTTTGACCTTCACACATATGTGCACATACGTGGATAAATGCACACACACACACACACACACACCAAACACTGAGATGCTCCTCAGGTTCCAACCACACCACCAAATGGACGCCTTACTCTGAGATGGAGTTCCAGGGCATTCTTCATTTCACATTCCAGCCCTCTCACTGCAGGACAAGTGTTTTTACAGGAGCCAACTTTCTAAATCCTAGATTTTTACACCTGTGGAGTCAGGTTTGCAATCCTTATCTCGTGCGGTTGTTACTAGAAGTAAATACAATAACAAGGAAAGAGATCTGGCAAAATGCCTAGAACACACAAGGGTCGCAAGTATGAGAGTTTATTTATCCTCTCTAAAAGTTTATGAGCTGGTTATAAAGACCAGACATATCCTTTCTGTGAGCTGAAGAGGAATTTTTAAATCATTCTATTGAAACAGTAGAAAGAAGCAAATCTTATAAACACTAGAATACTGGCATTTCTCCCACAGATACAAAACTATAGGAAACTTTGTCTTTTACTTAGAGGAAGTAATTTCTTATTTCTCTTGGTATATTGAATTAACATTAACCTTGAACTAAGATACCATAACAGTCAATATGATTAGCAAATGGCTACTAAGTGAGAAATGGAACAGTAGTATATATGGCATGGATACACTGGATATGGAATGATTCCCACCTTTGGAGATGAGGAAGGGCAACACAAGATTTCATCATGCACCTCAGAACCACATATGACTTAAAGCTTCAAGTTATTTATGAACTATTTCATTCAATATTCTTAGATCAGAGCTGATAAGAATTCACCGAAACCACAAAAGATAAAATGGTTGATATATTCAAGTATACACATGCACATATACTTTTATAAATATATAGTGTTTATTTGTGTGTATATATACATATATATAAGTATATGGAAGTATATATTACATAGTATGTAAGTATATGCACATTTATATAAGCATTACTGTAATGGTTTTTATGGCAAAACAACAGATTTAAAAAAAGAGCTCCTCATTCATATATACACATGGCTACTCTTCCAAAGGACCCAGGTTCAATTCCCGGTACCAACATAAAGTCTCAAAACTATTTGTATATTTAACTAAAGTGGTCTCTGACACACTTTTCCGGCCTTTGTAGACATTGCATGCACATGACACATGAACATCCATACAGCAAAACACCCGGACAATTTTGAAAATTAAAAATCTCTCTCTTTCACTCTTTGTATGTGTGTGTGTGTGTGTGTGTGTGTGTGTGTGTGTGTGTGCATGTGTGTCACATATGTGCAATATCTATGAGGGCCAGATTAGAGCCTTGAGTACCCAGAAGCTGGAGTTATAGATAGTTATGAGTTGCCCAACATAGATGCCAAGTTTAGGTCCTCTCTAAAAGCAGTAAATTATCCTAACTTATGATCCATCTCTTCAGCCCCAAAGTTTTCCATTTTTTTCAAAAATAAAAAAGTACCTATAAAAAATAAATCAAGCTTATCAAACAGAATAATAGAGGAGCCTGAAGAAATAAGAAAGGTCAATAACCTTGAAGTTATAATTAAGGAAATTATTGGGGGAGAAATAAACCTCAACAAACAGAGGAAAGAAAATCTGGGGGTTTTACTCAAAACAAGTAAAACACTGACAAGAAAAACACTCCTAAGCGTGTAACTATAATACACTTAGAGCAAACAGAAAAACATTCTGAAAGAAAGCAGGACATCAAAATGAAAGATGATTAGTTGGAAGAGTGGGAGGCAAGGCATAGACAGGATTTGGAGTTAGTGGCTCTGGCACTTTGTGACTTCTTCATGGTACCATCTTGGCCAGCTTGCTCCATCTCCTCCTCCGTGTCCTATGTGACAGGGAGATGATCTTCTCCCTACTGCAGTCTCTAGGATTAAGTGAGATAGCCCAGTTTATGTTTTAAAACATCCCAGAGCTTCTAAGATGATGGACTGAGGGGAACCCTGGAGACTGAATGATGTTCTGCCCTTCCTCTGACCTCTCCAATATCAACTCACTCCTTGCTGTATGTAACTAGTCCATTCATAGGACTTCTGTGGAGACCATCTACAGCTGAGAATTTCTTTGAAAGCTACTAACCAAGGCCAGCAGGAAGGCTTAGTGGGTAAAGTCACTTTTAGCCAAGCCTAACACCCTGGGTTTGAACACTGGGACCTCCACATGGTGAAAACAGAAAACTATCTACCTTAGTTTGACCTCTGATCTCCACATGCATGTCACAAATGCATGCACATAATATACACATACATGCGTTTAAAAATTTTTATTTAAATGGAGATTAGCAAGAAGGAAATCTGAGAAGGTGCCTCCAATCCACCCTAAATAGTTCAAAGCAGAGCTACAGGTTCAAAAGCATAAGGAAGTCACAAATAATTTGATTTATTTAAATAGATTTAATTACAAAACAGTGTTAGGCTGATAGGAAAAGTTTGAGTCCAATTATATTCAGATAGAAGTAGGAAAGCTCAAAGCATTTAACAGAAATAATATTTGTCATAGAAGAAAGCAAAGAATTTCATTAAGTGGAAAAGAAGACAGGTTGAAGGAAAGGGATAAATATACCGATTATAACATTAAGCATAATAGACTATGTTCGCTTCTAGTTTTAAATATTATCTACTTAGCGGTCCTGAAGCAGCCATTCTCAACTCTTAATTAAAATACTTCTTTTAAAACACAGAATGAAATAAATTCACAACTCCATGAGAAAGTAAGACAAATAGCCTATGGTAGAGCTAGAAATAGTTTCTGCTCTGCAGCTAATGGATCTAAGATGGTTGACTAGGACTCCAAATGTAGCTCCGAGGTAGAAAGGAATCAGTGAGGGTCTGAAGCATGGCTCCTGCCTAGAACCCCCCAGTGAGGGGCTGGGGTGTGGCTCAGGGGTAGAGCCCCTGCCTAGAATCCCCCAGTGAGGGGCTGGGGTGTGGCTCAGTGGTAGAGCCCCTGCCTAGAATCCCCCAGTGAGGGGCTGGGGTGTGGCTCAGTGGTAGAGCCCCTGCCTAGAATCCCCCAGTGAGGGGCTGGGGTGTGGCTCAGTGGTAGAGCACCTGCCTAGCATCCCCCAGTGAGG